>JAQFYG010001315.1:0-19722 GCA_034694325.1 Entomobrya corticalis | reverse complement strand
TTTTCCCCTTTCAATAACAAGAATCTGAGAGTCTTTCAGGGTAAAGCATAAAATGTGCAATATTCCACTGGTCTGTGATTCGTGGTTAAATTATGAGAATTTATCTTAAATGCAATTTCGTTTTCTGCAGGGCAATGGAATCCATGAACGCTAAAATACTCAAGGATTGTGATATTATTGGGATGACCACCACTGGTGCCGCCAAAAATCATTCTTTATTGGAGAAAGCAGGAGCGAGGATTGGTGAGTTTTGATAGATTTTGAAGGCTTGCCAATTATAAAGTAAAGATTTTAATTTTACAAATTGTATGTTTGCACAGTGATCGTGGAGGAGGCTGCAGAGATTCTAGAAGCCCATATCATCACAGCTCTAACTAGCCACTGTAAACAATTAATTCTGATTGGGGATCATCTCCAGTTGAAGCCGAGCACAACTGTTTATGAGCTTGGTAGGGACTTTCGGATGAACGTTTCGTTGTTTGAGAGGCTGATTATGAATGGAGTCCCCTATGTTCAACTGAAGGTGAGAGAAATAATTTATCTAGATCAGAAAAAAATTAATTGCTTCATTAGTTAGTAATTAATTATCGTATCCTCTAGACTCAGCACCGCATGCGCCCAGAAATCTCCAACTTGATAGTTGGCCCGATTTATGAAGAGTTATTGAACCACCCGGATGTTACTGTCTTTCCAAGCGTTAAAGGGGTTGTTAAGAGCATGTTCTTCATTGACCATAAAGTATTCGAGGTGGGTTTTTGTTGCAGTATGTTTTGGAGTAAATTTTTTAAATGTTCAAATTTTGTAGATATTTTTTAAATCTTTTTAGGACAAGGACAGCGATCTAATGAGCAAATCCAACAAACACGAAGCGTTGTTCATCGCCGCACTCTGTAATTATCTCCTGAAGCAGGGATACGAGAAGAGTCGAATTACTATTTTAACCATGTATGCTGGACAGGTAAGAATTTAATTTAATTTATATCATTGTTAGATGTCATGATTATTTTACTGAAGATTCATAATGCTTCACAACTTAATTGATTTCCTAATTGACAGATGTTCCTCCTCAAAAAAATAATCGGCCGAGACCTAAACTGCCGTGGCGTTCGTATCACCTGTGTCGATAGTTATCAAGGAGAAGAAAACGACATCATTTTACTCTCGTTGGTGAGGAGCAATGCTGAGAGCAACGTCGGATTTGTTGGGATCGATAACCGTGTATGCGTAGCCTTATCTAGAGCGAGACACGGACTCTATGTTATCGGGAATATGCAGTGCCTCACTAACAATAAATACAACAGGACCTGGAGAGCGATAAACAGGAAGTTGAAACACGTGTATTCCATTGGACAAGGGCTTGAGCTTATCTGTGAGAAGCATATGAAGAGTACTACTGTTAAGGTCGCTGAGGACTTTGATAAGCTTTGCACGGTCGCTTGTGGGGAGTTGTTAAGATGTGGTCATAGATGTCCAATGACTTGTCATTCGGATAAGGAGATTCATGACAGGATGCACGATAAGTGTAAGGAGCCTTGTTTGAAGAAGATTGAAGGTTGTGGGCATGATTGTAAGAAATTGTGTTATGAGAAGTGTGAAGGGGGATGTACGATCCAGGTTCTGAAAGAATTGAAGTGTGGACATTGTCAGTTTGTTGCGTGCTCAGAGGACATTCGGCGGGTCAAGTGTAAGGAGGTTACGAAGAGATATCTTGGTTGTGGGCATAACAGTGTCGTAAGATGCGGGGAGGGGATGGGTGGAGAGCTGGTTTGTGAAGTGGAGGTTGAGGTCAAGTTTCGGGATTGCGGGCATAAGGTTAGTTTTTTTTAGATTGGATGGAGATTACAGGATTTAAAAAAATTATAGTGAAGGTCTAATGGTTTTGTTTATTGTAGGAAAAGGTATTGTGCAAAAACTCCAAATCAGCCAAGTGTTCCAATCGGTGCAGCAGTAAGCTACGATGTGGGCATCCATGTCTAAGGTAAAATATATAGGATAAATTATAATAACAAATAATCAATGCACAAGTTTTTGTAGCAATTTTAATTAACTCACCGTCAATTATCTTTCAATACGCAGAATGTGCCACTGGAACAACGACCCTGCCCACCTACTCTACAGATGTACTCAAAATTGCAACCGAAAATTAAGATGCAATCATCCGTGTGCCGTGAAGCACATGTGCCATCAAAGTTGTCCTCCTTGTAAAGCGACCTCTGAGAAAGAACTGCCCTGTGGTCATAGACAGCTCGTTAAGTGTGGTGCTAATGTAAATGATGCCAAGTGCACTGTGAAGATAAGGAGGTGTCGGAAGCGATGTAGTTCAGGTTTGGTGATAAGAGTTAATTCAAAATTGCATGGATATGAGATTACGTGATAATTCAGAATAATTTATAATTTCTTAATTACAGGTCATCTTTGTGACTCGAACCACGCCTGCTCCGATAAATGCCCACCTTGCAGAGAAAAAGTTACCAAGAAATTCCCGTCATGCGGTCATGAAATGAAACTAAAGTGTCATGTTGTTCGAGATAGTAGAAATCAATGCACAGAGAAAGTGTTTAAGGAATTACCCTGTGGACATAAGACATATGCACCTTGCCACGTTCCGAGCGATCTAGTTCATTGTTACACGATGGTTAATGGGAATTGTGTCTATTGTGGATTTATGGTTAGTTGTGGATTTTACTTGTAAACTTTTTAATTAAACTATTCGGCTACTTTAAAATTCAACTTTGGTTTGTGCAGGGCCCTGTAAAATGTGGGTACAAGTTACAGCGTCAATCATGTAAGCCGTGTATGAAAAAAGGATTAAATGACATTCCCAGCGATCCGCGGAAGAGGAAGCCAGATGACAATGATAAGGACCGAGGTTACAGCAAGATGAGTCGGGGAGATAATAAGCCTCGCGTTATTACGTTAGATTAGCTGGATTATTAAGTATCAATGCTGGTTTTTGATAGTTTTAAGCGAATTTTTCCGGTAATTTAGATTTAGTTAGATTTTGGAGAGTTTTTATCAAATAGACTGGAAAAATAGCTTTAATGATGAGTATTTATTTCAAATTGGGACGATACACAATGTCAGGTACTTAATATTATGATTTAAATGTAAGTACGAAGATTTGCATTCGTACGTCTGTTAAATCCAGAAAATTGAAGAAAAAATGTGTTTACACGTGCTATTACTAAATAATACGTTATTAGCTTTAATTGTTATATTTTAATGAATTTATAAAAATTATATGATGGTTAGCTCCATTTTCACAAGAAAAATTTCCCATTAACAAGCCCTCTTATACTTAATTTTTTTCCGCAATACCATTCACCATTAAGTATCGCACCAAATAGCATTTTTCAGTGAACCATGTCATTGACTTGAACTAACCACAAAGGTCAGTCAGTTTTTCAAGTAGTGAGGTAGGACGACAAACTACACACTTCCTCCTTTTTCAGTCAATTAAAATGCAAGTTTGCAATTAAAACGTCATTGACATTCACCTTGTTATGTAAAACATTTCCTTACGATTAGTTTTTTACGTTACAGTCATGCAATAACAAAAATAGAAGAAATTGCATTGCAATTTTGCAATGTATTAAATCAAGTTTTATTTTAATCGGGTCAATTGCTTTTTGTCCAGTAAAGCAATTTTTTCAATAACACGTTTATCAAAAGTACTATTAAGTAAATAATATTATAATTGAACAGCCGTACCCTTGAAAGATTCCACGTAACTATTATGTCTTATTTTTATGGCCTTTATACATAGTCTATTAAAAGTAAATTTTTTGATAAAAATTAAACGAAAAACAAGTCGCGTGATGCTGAAAAAACTGGTTTCCTGTTTGTTTTTGGTTTTTTAACGACCAGTTGGTAATGTGTAACTGTAGCAGAGACGTTATACTGGTTAGCAAGTTAAATTATACTAGTTAAAAATATTGCAGCCTTGAGACGGTAGAACCTTAACCGTGAATATACCTTTTTGGTGACCATTTGACCGCTATTATATATGAGAATGTATGCACGTGTCGAGTATATAATAGCGTAGTAAATTGCGCACTTGTTATACTTGTAAATTATTAAGAAGCGGAAGTGAAGCTGTTGGCGTTGGAACATGGTGTGTTAGAAAACCTGATCGTTAAAGCTGAGCATCGTGGGAAACTGGAAATAGCCTTTAAAAAGTGATTTCGTACAATTCTCTCTCAGGTTCCTTGCAAATGGTCATTTTATTGCATAATAATTAGTATCATTAAGAGTCTTCGCTTTGCTTTGCAATACGGGTGGGTTGGGTACATTGATCCAAGAGGTTGTGGATATGCATTTTTCTTCTCCATTTTTTTTGTTTTTTTATCGTGTTGAACATCTGCTTAGGCATAGTTTAGATATTTAATTTAACAATTTTTACTGATTTTCATCTGACTCAATCACTCATGATATTCCCTTGAAGGTTACGATTACCGTTATGAGTAAGTCTATGACTGCGTATATAACAAGTGGCTTATGAATTTGGCTAGTCATTTTGGTTTCAATTGTGTTGCTGAAATCATATCTAAAATAGTTCAGGTTAACGACGACCAGACACGGTCCTAGACTTCTGGCAACCATGTTGAAGCCGTTAATCCACAAGGTAGCTGTAAAGCTTATCCACTCGTTCAAGTGGACAGAATTGCAGGTTCTCCGGAGGTTTCATAAGCTGATAGTGAGGATTGGGAGGGAGAAGCTGTTGGAGATTGGTGTAGTTCCCCATTTTACGGAGGATGGGGACAGGTACTCGAAGGAGACTTGGACTGATGAGATGGAAGTTGATACGTTGAAGAAGTGTAATGGGCGGTATGATTCTTTGGTTCATATTAATATTCATGACAAGAAGGAGTACTTTACTAGGTCAGTTGACATTTTTTATTTTTTACATTAATTTTGGTATATGTGATTGATGTAGATGTTTTAATTGGGATATTTTTTGTTTACAGCTTGGTAAATTGGGGCACATACGGCACTGGCAAGGCGTACATGGAGGGCATCTTTGACTATGGAGTAAGCGAGGAGGATATCACCCAGTACACCAGAAGGTTCTTGGAAGGTGGATACTTGGACATGTACCTTTACCCTCTGAATAGGTTCTTCAACTACTTGGAGTTGTGCGTCTTTAATCTTCAAACGAAGAATAAGTGTTCAGAGGTCATTGACCAGCATTATGATCTTGGGAATGATCTTTACGAGTCGTTTTTGGATCCATACATGCAGGTAAGCATTGTTTCTGGATTTATTACTTGTTAATTACTTGGACTAATTACTAATTTATTACATGTAATTTTAATCCAATCAACAGTACACCTGTGGCTACTGGGCAAAAGCCGATAACGTGAATGACGCCCAGTTGGATAAGCTGGAGCTGATCGCAAAGAAACTGGAACTGAAGCCAGGAATGAGGGTTTTGGACATTGGATGCGGCTGGGGACTTCTTTGCAAATACTTTGCAGAGAGGCACGGGGTTGAGTGTGTTGGAGTCACCATTTCGGAGGAACAGGCTCAATATGCTAGAGAAAAGTGCCAAGGATTGAATGTCGATATCAGGCTTCAAGACTATCGTGATGTTAATGAGCAGTTTGATAGGATAGTTGTCGTTGGGATGTTGGAACATGTTGGATTTCATAACTATCGGGAGTTCTTTGACGTGGCCTACAGAAACCTAAAAGACGATGGGATTTTTCTTGTCCACACTATCGGGTTGAATCACTCGAAAATGCCGAGATCTGAGCCTTGGCTGCATTCTTTTGTGAGAATTTTAATATATGCATCCATACACGGAGTTGCTAAGGTTAATAATTATTTTAATTTGTGTGTATTTGTTTCATGCTTAATTGTAGATATTTCGGAACGCCAACCTCCCGTTTCCAAGCGACCTAACGAAGGCAACTGAAGGGTCTGGCTTCATCATCGAAGATTGGCATAATTTTGGGAACGATTACACAAAGACGTTGAGGGCTTGGATTCAGACTTTTAATATGAATTGGCCAAAGTTGAAGAATAAGTATGAGGAAAAATTTTACAGGATGTGGATCTATTATTTGTCTATGAGTGCTGGGGTTTTTGATTCGAGGTGAGATAAATTAAAATGAGTTTATATTGCTTTCGTCTTTTATTTATGAACTGGAAATAATTTAAAAATGCATTTTAAATAGGCGCACGCAACTTTGGCAAATTGTACTCAGCAAAGATGGCCTTAAACGGGATTACAGAGCTGCACGTTGAGGACAAGGAAAAGTCATTTAATGAAATTTGTTCAGTTTACAAAAGTTACCATATTTTAGCGGATTTTCCTGTTGCTTATATTGTATTCTTTTGTGATGTAATATATTCTTGTACAGTCAGTATTGTAATGAGGGTATATTCGTGAAATAATTATTCTGATTAAATGTTATTTAGAATAGTACTAAGATTAATACTAATGTATTAAGTATAAAGCCCAGAGTATACTATTTCTTCTATCTCGTTTAATTCAGAGAACAATATTTCTAAACTAGTTTAATTTTATGCTTTTTTATGTTCACACGATGTAAAGCAACTGCCAATTAAAATTTTAAAATGCATTATAATTCCAACATGTATGAATTTTCAAGGTAAACTGTTTTTCGGTTTATTCTTATCAATTTTATTGCATGGAAAACCTTAATATTCTTGTCATCATAGGCATTGCAGTGAAAAACCAAAAGGTACATTGTTACTGGATCAAGCTACAAAATATTAGCCGTGGATAAGTTTTATTCGTGTGAAAAACCTTTTTTAAAAGTCTTTTCAATACAATTGCCTGCGTCTGTGTATAAACTTTAAGTTATTAATTTGAATTAATTCTCTGAAAAATACTTGCTGATAATTTCTTCTGCTGACATATTAAAACCACGTGTTGATGAGCAACTTAATAACTTCATTGTAAATTAATATGCCATAGATCTAGTGCTAAATTATGATAAGTTTTTGGTCTTATTTTCCATTGACGTAAATAATTAATGATGATGCTGTAAAAAACGAATGACTTTCAACATAACAGATTGTCTAGACTGCTTTAAAATATAAAGAATTTTTTATATATTTACACACGTGTACATAATTACATAAACAAGCGCTAAATTAAAGTAAAAAATAGTACAACTATATAAAATTATATATTTCACAAAAAATGACAATAAGCTCACTGGAAACTCTGAAAACTCAATAGCATCTAGTTTCAGTTTTGAAAAACTAATTTATGTGAACCGCAAAATTAAACGAAAAATCAATAATTATCAATCTTCTAAAAACAAATTTGTACATTTCAAAACAACTCATTAATTTTTAAGTGTAGTCGACAGAATTTGTTGAGATCAATATAGTGTTGTGGGAAGAAAAATAAGCATAAATCATATTTATAAATTTTTTTATCGTCTTTTCTCAAAAAATTTCATTCAATCTTCAAAATATACACCCAAAAATCTCAAAACTCATCAGTCGTTAAAATTCTATTACAAAATATTTATTGTACTTTCTTCACATTTTTCTCTCGTCCACTCTTAATGACAGCGTCATAAAACAGCTTTCCGAACAGCAACAGGAAGGATCCGTACACGAATGCGAACACTTTTATGCTTGTTGGGTGTCTAAAGCAGTCGTTGTGGCTGGATTCTATTGAAATAATATTAGCTTATTTACCAAATATTATCGATTTTAATTAAATATTTAATTTTAAATGCACTCACGCTGATAGTATAACGACAGTATATTTACTCCAAAGCCAATAATCATTTGTCCAAGTTGCAATGTCGTCAGTAAATTTGCGAATGAATTGGGTACTTTAATCCCGAGCGCCTGGAAATAAAAAAAGTTAATTGTATCCTTTCTCCCAAAAACAATTAAAATATTTTTCACAAACCTTTAAAGCAAAATAAGGATACATCAACGAATGAGCTCCATAATTCAAGACAGTATACCACCTCGTCACAGGTTCCATATAAGGTGCTACAAAAAAACCGAAATTCAAATCAATAATCTCAAGTCACCCCGAAAAAAACCTCAAAAATCCCTTACCCAAAATCCAAACGACAACAAGCGTCGTAATGTGATGATACCACTGCAATAAAATTAACTGCCTCTTCCTCAGCACAATAAAAACTGTATCTCCTAATTCGATAAATTTACTCAGAAGAAACAAAAGTGTCCAAAAACCCGTCGAAATAGTAGTATCCTTCTTCACACAAATACTATTATAAAACCCATTCGGCTGCGCCAAAACATTCATAAATCCGGGTAAAACCCTAACGAACCCAACAATCGAAAATATCCCCAAAGCCAGGTTCCACCAAAACAGGGGCATACGAAGGTCAAACGCTGGGCGACGCTTCATAAAATGTTGGATGCTGAATATTGTGATGATGTACGTGATCCCAGCGTAGACTGCGAGTGTCCAGTGGGTGGACACGAATTCATGCCACCAAAATGGGTCAATTTCTTCAAACGAGAAGTGGTGGGGTAACGGTTCGGTATATGTCCAGCCGAATGGACGGCGATTGACCACGAGTTCTATGTACGATGCGTTGGGCATGATTTATATTTTTGGGAAAGGTGAAATTTTAATTTGGTTTTTAATTGGAATTGACCAATTGACGTGTTCACTGGTCACTGTTAATCAAAGATTTGAAATGAAGATCTCGACAAAAAAGAAGTGGCACCACTTGAGAGTTACTTTAGTTGTCGGAAATATATATTTTACGTCTGCACCGTGAGAATTTCTAGTCTTAATTTTCTCATGTCTACTGCGCTAATAAACTCATTTATCTCTTGATATTTTATTAGGTTTTTACAGGAATTAATTATTATTATGAGTAGCTATTTAGCATGGAGTCTGTGTTTTAAATAATGAAAACTTTAAAAATTTTAACCAGCTTTCTAATTAGGTTTTAATTTAGATGAACTTTTAGAAACATATGGGGAGAGTTAATTTCTCACACGTTTACAGAAACAAAAGGGATTATGAGTACTTTTTAGTACATTTTATACAAAATATATGTATTATTTAAAAGTATACCTATAAGCATGTATTTTTCTATGAAAAAAATTGCAATATTACGGGATCGCGATTTAATGTATTAAAAAAGCACTGAAAATATACGTTTGAAAAGAGAAATTTGAAATACAGTCTATACTTGATACACTTTTTTTCAATAAAATACACACCATTTTTTAATTTTTCAAAAAATATACTTTGTACTAAGCTAATTAATTATTTTATTAGGATGCGGTTGTGAATTTGCGAATGCGGGGGTGTATTGGGTTTTGAGTTGGTTTTTATATGAAATCGTTCCTCAGATTGGTAAATGGTAAAGGTATATTATGCATTATGATAATATGATATTTTGTTGGGGTGCTGTTTTGTATTTTTCTTAACAATTGAGAAAAAAGTATTTCGAATTTGTAAATAAAATTGCATGGTAGAATTAGTGCAAAAGAGGCGTTTGTGGTGTGGATGAGCGGTCGAGTGAACTTTATATCTTTTTTTTATATCAAATCAAATCAAGGTTGCTACTGATATACTATATTGGTTACTATGGTTACTATATGAACTAGTATATCATATCATGGGAGATACATGAACTGCTGCTGAGTGAGTTGTTGTCGGTGATATTAAGATGCTCAGTTATATAATTAAGAGAGGAAGTGTTTATGATAATGAGTTAGGAGCTTATCGAGAGATCATATTTATGAGAAAAAAAACATGTTGGTGGGAAATGTGGAAGTTGGAACTTAAGTGAGGGGATGTATGTGTGCATTTAGCACTTTTCATGATTATTTCAGATACTACTTTGTAATCTGTAGCAGAAACGAGATGATTTTTAAGAAACTTTGTTGGAATTTGGATTAGGACCAGAATATTATCCAGAACCAGAATATAATCTTCCAGTAAGCAACACCCACTACATGATCTTCATTAGTTATGAAGTGAGGAAAAATATATAATTAAATATGATTTATAACTTGTTTCTTTCACGGTACTTACATCATCACATCGTAAAAGAAAGAATTTGATTGTTGTGTTCAAGTGCATTTTGAATGGATTTTTTTTGCAGGTTTTCTGGGCTTTCTGTGGACATTATAAGTGTCTTGTGCTTGTGTAGAAATTTGCGAGCCTTGCAAAAACTATGAATGAAATTTACCTACTCACCTATATACGATATATACTATGGAAATTGTGTATTTTGCATAAATATGCATATTGTTCTGAAGAAAAGTATCATAGATTAGTGAAATACACATGCAGAAAATCTCATTTTTAATGGAGAGAAGAAAAAACTTGTCAAAAAACACTCTCTTTCTTTTCGCAATAATCGCCATAGTCATGTTCATTCCAGAAATTTATCATGGCAACATGGCAAATATATAAATAATTTGCTTTATAGTTTAATGTTCAGTTGTGAGTGGAATACGAATCTATACTAGATAGATGCAGTTACTTACATACGGGAGCTACGCGGCAAAATGACACTCCGAAATAGAAACCCTGCAACCCATCTCACAAAATCAAATGTAAACATGTAGTAAAAAATCAACTACTACTTAATTTTGACATACATGTTGGATGCTGGGTGGAATGAGGAAATGCCCAAAAAAAATTTGGACTGCGATTGTATTGATGATAACATGTTTAATTACAGAAGTAACATGGAAGTAATGATTTTTGAATGAAAATAGTGGATGCTAAACAGCCAATTAGATATCTTGGCTTTCTAGTTATTATTTAATCAAGGTCCAAATGAGGAAGCACCGTGATGAATGAATTATTTATGAAAAATAAACACAAATTCACAGCAAAATATCATTTAAAAACACATTTATTTCTGCTCAACAGCATCACAACTCCCAATAAACCTCTTCCCAAAAACCCGCTCAACAAACCTTTTCGCCTCCCCAACCGCAACCCCAATCCTCTCCTCCAAATCATAAACCTTAACCCGTTTCAAAACAACCTGCACCCTCCCATCCTGCCCCTTAGGCGCCGCAACAACCCCTTTCCCCAACTCCCTACAAACCGACTTCATCCATTCCTCAGCACTCAACCCAGAACTAACCATACTCTTCGGAACACTACACCTCCCATGAACAAAATCATCACTCGACTTGATAAGAACCAACACAGGTTTACCCTGATGCTCAGCAATCCTCGTAATCTTTTTCAAACTGTTGAACTCGTGGTCACTCTGGAACAGCTTTACTATGTATTTAGACTCGTCTCCTTCGATTTCCCTGCACATCCGGGTGATTTCTAAAGCCTCTTCTGATTTCCATAAGATCTTTTCAGCGACTTGGATCACCTTATCTGCTTCTTGGTAGACTTCCCACGGGAGTAACAGGTCTTCACGTTTTATGCACTCTGATACTCGGTCAACCATGATCCTGAGTACCTCTTTACCCCGATCATCTGTTGTTTGACCACATAACTCGCTAATTTCATACACGCAGTCCAGTACCTCTTGCCCGTACCTCATCGACTCCTCAGCAGTTAACCCGGTGGCCAACACCAATTCACTAACTCCCGCTTTCTTCCCAGGATTCGACTTTTTAGTGACCACAACATTGACCCCAAACTCATTCAAATCGTTCTGGAGCTGATGAATAACGTCTAAACTCAACTCCCCATCAAGTATCGTCACAGTCATGCTACACCACCTGTTCATCGCCTTCTCGTCATCAAACCTCACAACCCCAAACTTTTCTTTCAACCACCACTGCACATGACCAACAGCTTTAGCACTCATTTCTCTCCCAAATCTGATGTCATTCCTCAGGTCAAACTGCTTCACATTAGCTTTCCTGCTCAGACCCAGTTCCGGTACGTTTTTGACTAAATGAATTATCCATCCTGAAGGTAATCTCCTAACTTGGTCTACTTTCAGCAGTACTCCGTTCTCCAGCGTCAGAGTCCCTCGATCAGTCTCAAAATCCTCAGACCCCGGAACAAACGGAGTCCTGTTCAGTATAACCCAATGAGAGTCATTCGTCGCGCAAATCTCCTCGACGGGGTCACCATTCCCATCGAATATCCACTCTATAAACACTCCTGGAGTCTCGCGTGCCAAATTCATTGTCGGAACACAAACGCCTCCAGAGTCTTTAGGATCATACAACCCCATCAGCGACTCCAACTTCCTAACAAACACCTTATCCTCGTTAGCAATCATCTCAGCAGCGACCTCATCCCTGAACATTTTCTTCATCCGCTTCATTTCAGCAGCCATCCCTGTCGAGTCGAATTCCATCCCGAGAGTTGAACACAGGTCCTCTATAGCTTCACTAGTAATCCCACAAGAATCATACCACTTGTAAGCTGTTTTCCCATCAACGTGACGTGCTTCTCTGCAGGCGTTCAACTCAGCTTGGGGGATACGCGTTAAAGCTGGAAAGTTCATTAACAGGATTGATGGGAGGTCAGAGTGGAGTTTTGTGGAGTCTGACTTGAGGGCGAATTCTGTGTACCTTTCTATCTCGGATTTTAGGATTTTGCTGATTTCTGGGTGCATTGACGCGATTTCGGGGAAGGTTTTTGAGAGGGATTTTGTGACGGGGGCAACGCCAGCTTTTAGCAGGAATTCGAGGCGGTCTGCGGTGGATAGTGACGAGATTGAGAACTGCTGGTCTGAGACGGCGAGGGTTCGTTGGATTAGTTTTCGGATCTTTTGGCTGCAAATTGGAGAGTAGTGATTAGTTACACAATATTAAGATGCAACAGTAGTAATTAGTAATTAAAAAATATAATTTATTGTCAACCCACTTGGTCTGCGGAAGAACCCCATCAGCCAACGCAACAGTAACAGCCCTCATATGATCAGCAAAAATCCGATAGCACCGATCCCTCTCCCCTTCCCTCCCAAAATCCCCACCATACGGTACTCCTCCACTCAACCCCTTAACCCCTTCAAACACCCCCGTAAACAAATCCGTATCATAATTCGACACCATCCCATTCAACACCGCACAAAGCCTCTCAAGCCCCGCCCCCGTATCAACAACATGACTCAGTGGTAACCTCTCCAGCTCCCCATCACCATTCAAATTGTACTGCATAAACACGAGATTCCATATCTCAACGATCTGACCAGTGTCGCCGTTTATTTCGTTGGATGGTGGCAGGTTAGGACCACGATGGTCGTAATGGATCTCTGTTGAAGGGCCGCAAGGTCCTATAGGGCCCATTTTCCAAAAGTTTTCGGTTGTGAATGGGAGGATGCGGGATGGAGGGACGCCTATTGATTCCCAGATTTGTTTTGTTTCTTTGTCGGGAGGGACGGTTTGACTGCCGGCGTAGTATGTTACGAATAAGTGGGAGGGGGAGAGGTTGTATTTTTCTGTGAGTAACGTCCATGCTAGTTCGCAGGCGTCTTTCTGTTGAGAGGTAATTAATACGTTGATTATTTAGCTAATTAAATTAGTTTTAAAATAAAATAATAGTTTACCTTAAAATAGTTCGAAAACGACCAGTTCCCGAGCATCTCAAAGAACGTATGATGATAAGTATCCGCCCCGACTAATTGGAGGTCATTGATCCTCAAACATTTCTGACTATTCGTTATTCTCGGATGTTGGGGTCTTCCATAGCCGAGGATCACGTCTTTGAACTGGTGGAAATACAAACAATTTAAATATTTAGATTAACTAACTCATAATTATTGACAAGTAAACTTCAAAATACATAGTCCTTCATCTTCAAATTAATCACCTGATTCATGCCAGCATTAACAAAAGCCAGCGAAGGATCATTCCTCGGCACTATCGAACTGGAAGGAACTAACGTGTGTGGGTACTTTCCATGTTTAACGAAATACTGGATAAATGTGTCTCGCACTTTTTGCGATGGCCACTTCATTGCAATTTACTTTTTTATGAACTTGAATTTAATTTGTATTTTTAAACAGAACAGATAGATAGATGACTTATATAAATTAATACTCAATTAAAGAATTATAATTCATCATGTAAATGTAAACTATTTAATTAAAGCTTTCAAACGAAATGACAAGAAGATGATTATTTTTCGCCGACTATTTTGTTTTGATGCACTCACGTGTGTACGTTCAAAGGAGACAGCAGCTGTGTGCTCTGAGCTCTCCTCTGTGCTGTGTTTATGCAGCAGTAAACCAAATAGGAAGGCAAAAAAAGCAACAAAAAAAACAAAGTCAGCTTAAAGCACAGCTTCCTTCGCCAACGGCCATACCACGTTGAACACACCAGTTCTCGTCCGATCACTGAAGTTAAGCAACGTCGGGCCCGGTTAGTACTTGGATGGGTGACCGCCTGGGAACCCCGGGTGCTGTTGGCGTTTCCATTTTTGCACTTTTTTGTTTGTATTTTTGGTGAAAAATTGTTTAGATTTAATTGTTTTGCATGAAATCCGTGTAAATATGTTTTAATTAATTTTTTAAAGTGTGTTTTTACAACGAAATGCTTATGAAAATGAAAAAAATACAATACAACTATATAATTATCTGCAACTATCTATTACCCTACAAATCTGCTTATATTGCAGTATCTAATTATAACATTTTTCTAACATTCTCATCTATGCGAATGGAGTGCGATAAGATTTGTCCAAGATAACTCTGAACAAACTGACTTTGCTTTTTTTTTGTCGCTTTCAAGCCTACCTATCTGGTTTAGCACAGACGAGAGCATGCAAATTTGCCAACAAAAGATCAGCTCAAAAGAACCAGCATAATTTTTTATCATTATCAACAACTCATATGCAAATTTTTTATTTCATTCATTTCACTTCAGAAACACTCCATGTCACATAATATTTACTGTAAAAAGTCTAGATTTAAAAGTAAAAACTCTAAACCCGACAAATCTCCTCCAAATCACAATCATTAGTAAATTCACCCAGAGCAGATTTAAACTGTTCGTAAGAGCAAAACGCTTTGTTTCCACAAGCTGGAAATGGTGTTGGAAGCTCTTGAGTGAACAGGCCTATTTGCTTTTGAGATTGAGTGTTGTTGCATCTATTTAATTTTGAAGAAATGAATAAGTCAATTGATTAATGTTCCAATCATGAATTTTAAATATTTGTGAAGAATATACTCACGTGTACATTACAAACGCCATGTTACTCGCCATGAAATCGATCTTGCTGGTTCTATATAAAATTAAAATATATTTCAAAGGAAAATTCATAATTCTATCTAAAATAATTAATTATTATCTAAATTATTACCTCCACTCATAAATATCCCGCATCTCCTCAAAATTATCAGCTCTGATCTCCATCGACCTACTCCCGTTTCCATTGAAAAGACCCAACCGTGCAAACATTTTCAGAGTTGCTCCCGAGTGGGAATAATAAACTTGTACTTTTCTTGGGCTTTCGCTGGAAATTAAAATTATAATTATAACTTTAATATTAAGTTATTTCAAATTCCCCCTAAAAACTCACTCAAAAAACTGGATAGCATCTTTGAACGGTGGACACGCCTGTTTCCAATTAATCTCAAACCCGTACCCATCCTTCCAGAAATATTCCAAGTCTTCTCGGTACTCCATAACGGTTAAATCTTCCAGGTCGAATAGCGCACACCACTGGCTAATCGTACCGTTACTCCAGGCGCTTTAATGTAAAATTTTAATTAAAAACCTTTCAATAAAATTAATTATCTTAACTCCGCCCCCTACATACCTCTCAAAACCACAAGTAGTGTAAACAGTAGTAACCTCCTCTACCGTTAATCTCCTCCCAATACCCAGCCTTCCAGAAACCCTGTCAATCGTCCTACTCATGACTTCACCTATAACAAAGTCATCATGCTCCTTACTCCCAGCGACCCCCTCATCCACCTCCTCCTCCCACTTTTCACACAGCGAGTAAAACTTGAGTATCGGGTCTTTAGACAATGGTTCAGGGAACCAAACAGTGTCGAGTTTGTCGCTGCCAAATATCGAGGTAGCGAACGAATGTGTACTCGCCTCAGTTCTCTGAGAATTCGTAAATTTGAAGTGGTAAGATGCGTTCGAGAATTGATTTGGGTAGAGGTGTGGGTAGCGCTTTATGAAGCGGGAGGAGAGGAGAGAAATTTCTTGGAATCCCTGTGGGGTCAGATAAGATTCTGTTGAAGTGTTGAGATTGGGATTAGGGATCCATGTTGAAAAATACTCAAGTGTTTGGGGGCAGAATGTAGTGTTCCCCGCTGCTAGTATCTCTTGATGTAACAAAGGAAGCAGCGTCTGCATCGCTTCAATGTCCTCAGTGCCAGGATACCTGGTCCCATGTCGCCCAAAGTACCAAAGCTTCTCGGCTTGGCATCCTTCAGGAGTGTACGTGACTCCAGACGCCTCTTCTGGGTCAAAGTGGTAGTGGCGTTTTGTAGCGAGCCGGTTTAGAGCTTCTTTTCCTACGAGTTCGTGACAGGTTTTTACAGACGTTGACGCTGCTGTAGTGACTAGGAGGATGGTAATGAGGATGAGTGACCTCAGGACGTAGGTCAGTTTTGTTGGAGTGGAGGTCATTTTTTGACCGAAAATTTAAAAGTTTACTGGAAATCTAAATAAAGTTTTGCTAAAAGCACGTTTGACTAGAGACTAGACTAGTTTTCTATATCTGCGCTTTAAGCCGCTTTAGTGTTTAGTGACCTAGCTCGAGTAACTTGATCCCACATTTTGCACGCTTTTTATATTCATTTTTATTTTAGCAGATGGCTGCATTCATTCTATCTATTCGCATGACTGCTTTTGTTCCCGTACTCTGTACTCTGTTCACATGATTATGTACTAACACATAATGCAGTTGACCTACAAAAATTGACATTTTTCTCTCATAATCAGAATCATGATACAGCGATGCCTAGTACCACGACTGACTGGTAAAAAGGCTATATTGTTTTGCTATAAAAATTTATTGAGCAAACAGAGAATTAATGTGGGATTAGCATTTAGTGAGAATTTTTTTTTGCATCGGTTCAGAGTGCGGATATGACGGCTGCAATATTTGGAGAAATTGCAGTAATACTTACTATTATATTTTTGTCCAGATTTTTCTCTATGAATCAGCAGAAACGCTTTGTTGTTTTGATGTACCAATAATGTACGGGCTTTTGTCATATAAATTGACAAGTAGTAAGGTTTTTACTTATCGTGACTCGTGACAAGTTAAATTTTAAGTCACGAGATGAGTTAAGTTGCAAGTTGCACAAGAAGAGTCATGATTCACAGAGTATTTTAGGATGTTGCATTTAGAGGAGTTTTTTTTATGTTGTATTGTTTTGTTAAAATATGAGTCATATATTGAAATTACAAGCGAATTATTTTTGAATTTTGTAGATAGTATATAGCTTTTTATCTTACAGCTTTATAAAGAAATGTGGATTAGTTGATTTAATAAACAAGTGATTATAAAATAAATGAAATACTGAAAACATTGAATAGATAGTACCGCATACAACAAAACATAATATTTGTCAATGATTTAATCGGGAATTAAAATTGTACTTTTGTAAAAAACTGATCACGTGTACCAGATAACTAAGGTTGAAAGGTTAAATCATAAATTAATACTAAATTTTTGGTTAGTTTATCTTGTAGACATGTTAAAATTAGTCACTAAATTATACACCAAATATGCAAGCAAAATATTTAAAATTTTCACACAAATTTATCAAAAACCTTCCTCCTCAGTGCACCTCCCTATATCCCTCCCTTTTATTGCACCCAACAATCAACCCAACCAACACACACCCAAGAACAACGCAAATCGTATGAACAAAAAACACAAACCGGACAACATAAACATGCTTATCATACTTAAATTCTTTCACAAGATCTTCGAAATGACTTCCAGTTTTCTCCCAAAACTCAGATATCGACTCGTAGTCGTCGACGTCATCTTTAAATGAAATCGGGACTAGATAGCATAAAACAATGACAATCATCAAGAAAGACTGGACGACTATCCATCTGTATGCGTGCTTCTTTTCGATTTTGTAGCAGGTGAACATGAGCCCAAGACTTGAAAGGGTTTGGAAGAACGAGGTTATCATGCTGATCGAGAAGCAGATTAGTTTTACTGTTCGAGATGTGCTTGATAAGGTTTGGTTGTGGTCTTCTTTGGAGTGGTTGGCTGTTACTGAGATTGCCCAGGCGCTTGTTGACAGGTTCGCGAGGGAGGTGAGCTGGAAAAATTTGAGAGAAAATGGGAAAGGTTTAAATTATTTTTTTCTGAAATAATTGATTGCTGTTTATAAAGCAGTTACTTACAAGGACTATCGCTGCGAGTATCTTTGCAGTGACGGATATGCATGTTGGAAGTCCATTTGGAGTTTCGTAGCTTCCAGCCATTTTTTATGATTTTTGAAATATTATGACAAATTGGCAAATTTATTTTGAATAAATGATTAAAAGAAAATTATTTTGCTTTGTCACTTTGTCACAAAATATGTGAGTGATTTGTTATGAAAATTAGTTTGCATTTTTCTGTTTCATTTTTCCTTGCTTTCTGGAGCGGAAGTATGTGGTGACCTGTAATAAAAACAGTGTACTTTAGTGGGGAAATACTTTTTGATAGTAAATTAAATTGGATTCCAAACCACAATGGTGTCGATGTCTGAACTGAATATATGGTTGTTAGTATAGGAGTTTGTGTTTGAAACAGGAAATGATTGATTTTATACGGAGACGCGTCATTTTATGAAGTCCAAATAGTTAGTGGTTTTTGTAATTATTTGGCTTTATCATTTGATCTAAATTTCAAGACATGTTTGATTTCTTATTTCATTCCTTGTAGTTTCTGGACGCTTATTTGTCATTGTCGTAAACTGGAATTATAAAATATTACTGAGCACAGGGTACTGAATTCTCTGTTACGTTTTTTTATAAAGAATATGTACCCCGGTGTTATTTGAGGTTTTTAGTTGAGAAAAGTATGATGTACTTATAAAATGTCGAAATGTGTATTATTTATCTAATTTGTCAAGTTATGGATCAATTAGTTAATTATATATTTTTGAGTTTAATTAGTTGAAAGTAAATCGGGTTTGCTTGATGGAAATAAAATGCGTGTTAGAATTTTTTATTGTCTTTTGAAATAACTCATTTCCAGATAATTTCTTGGATAAAGGATTTTTGCAATATGCAATTTAAAATATGGCACTATAATGTTTTCTTAGTGTTGAGAGGATTCACTTCAAAATTAAATACCCGTTTTTTATTATTATAAAGCTTGTATTACACGTGCTTTATATTCCTGTACCTGGAGGCTAGTTTTTATCAATATAATCAAAATTACAACAAATTAATGACGCGTTATTTGAATGTAAGTTAGGTTAATTACTACGTAAAATAGTAAAATAAGTTCCTATTGACATGCGCAAATAATTGTTTACATTGAAAACAATTTAGTGTTTTGCAATTTAAAATATTTACAATTTGTTTTATTAAAGATAAGTTGCTTTACAGCAAAATTCGTTTTTACATGGGTTTGCTTATTTATAACATTTTATGCCGATGCAGTAAATTGTCCAAATACTATTGTTCCAGATAACTGGAGTTTTGCTAGTATGCTACAAGAGTATATATTAGTATAAGTGTGTTTTAACCTTATTGGCATGAAATGTTTGGCTTCTTTAAGAAGATTAAAGAAAAAATAATCCTTAAAATGAAATACATGACAAACAAACATTATCAAGCCAACAAATTTTCAAGCGTTTTTAATTTCATAAAGAC
>JAQFYG010001314.1:0-19734 GCA_034694325.1 Entomobrya corticalis | reverse complement strand
ACATGATGCTCAGCTTCAACCCTTTTTCTTTCCAAGGAAAATTTACAGAATCCGTGTATGCCTGAACGTGTCCATCAGTCCATCCAATAAAATATACCAAATTACCAAATACCAACCAATATTACTATCCCGTCTGTTCTTTTATGTGATAAGCACTGGCCATGCTGCCGAAGGTTTTTTTTACAATCTAACGCACTGTAAGAATGTAACATGTAACTATGATCATGCCGCCCCGTTTTCTCTAATAAATAGTGCACAACCAGGTACACTCTTCGAGTTAGTACATGCCACTTGGACTTGCTATGCGAATGTCCATCAAAATTCCTTCCAGTGTTTTTTTCCAAATCAAACAATTTGGTATAGTGCTTAGTACAAATACCCATACATGTTCCAAAAAAAACTCCGTCCAGAAACAAACAAAATGCTTAATTAACACCTTGCAAACAAGACTGTTCTAAGCGTATCGTATGAATTAACTAAAGTTTTTGCAGTTACATAGATTTAGATATGCAATGTGACAGAATGCAGCAAAAAGGACATAAAACAGATAATCTTGAAAATGACGAAGGTTTGTAAATTGTAATCTGTGTTAGAGGAGAAATGCATAAACCCGATGAGTTTAGCTTACCTTGCCACATATTTACATAGAAAGCAGGTAAGCAGTGTGCATAATAAGAAACGATTATAGGCTAGAAATAACCGTTTCTGTTTGCTTTGTTTGGATTACGCATTGTTTCGTGTAAAACATTGCTTCAATTTTGTTGATTATGATTTCATATGCAAATCTTATGATTTTTTTAAATACATGAAAATTTTGATGTATGAAAAGTCTAAGGTAAGTGGAAAGAAGAAAAGATGACTCAAACTTGTACTTTAAGATTTTGTAAGATGTGATCAGCGACTATATTAATTTTCAAATTTATATTCATGTTGTTTGCTGCTAACATTTTTAGTAGTGCAAGTGCATACAGTTACAGAAGATGTGAATACTTTGCAAGCTTCTTAGCAAAAAATACTGTTATGAAGATATGACATGTTTAAGTGTTGCCTATTAATTATCTTTTAGGTGTTAATGAGCACAAGCCAAGCCACCCACCATTTTCCTGTTGTGTATGTGGTAACGGTGGTAAGATGGCGGAATACGGTACTTTCCTCAAAGCCCAAAGCAATGCATTACAAATGGAAACATATTATGATTTGACATTTTTGATTTAGTGGAATTGTTACATACTACATGCTGGCAATGCTTTGTTGTTTTGTATGTATTACTGTTTAAATACCTACCTATTCATTAGATCTGAAACCGTTTCAGGTAAGCGTATCAATCAATTAAAGTACGGTCCAATGAGACGTTTCAAGAAAAGTTTGAAATTGTATTGTTAAAACTTCCCCGTTGATTTATGATGATCTTTCCTTGCCGTCAACCTCTTGTATTTGTCGTGAATAAAAAATATTCAATCACACTCGTTTCACATTAGTTCCAGCTGAATTTTCTATTCTAGTCAAGCATCTTCATTGCAGTAGTTTTTTGGAGGCATGCGGAGAAATATGTTTAAAATCGAAGCAAATTATTTCTTCATTTATGTTAGGTTGTTACGCATGACAAATAAGCAATTATTGTTTATGAATATTTTCGTTGGTTTCCCAAGAGGTTTTCCCCTTTTCATCGTCAATATCCTGACATAAATTACCCCATCCGTCTTGGATTTATACATCTTCCAATCACTCCACGAGATTTCAGTTTTGGCTTTAGTTTAGTTAGTGGGAACTAACGCATTTTTATTGCCCGGTTCTTTTAGAAGCACTTTTAGTTCCTTCTTTTGTACATAAATAGAGAGCATTGTTCTCCATAAGTAGATCATAATCATTACTTGTACTATTGTTATTGCGCTATCAATTAACAAATAAGAGTTGGGCAATAATACAAATGTGTAATAATAGTTGCTTCTGCTTCCTCATCTCTCATGTTTCATAAAATATAATTTTATTTGTTCCAATAAATAATTATTGTTGTGTTTAATGTTTGATGTTAGAAATAATTAAAGACATCGATAATTTTTTCTGTCTACTAAACATATCCGAATTCGAAATCAAGTTTCTATATTGGTAAAAAATGAAATGAGCATAAACGATAAACTGACTAAGCTATTTATGGAAGTACAGCCATAAAATTATAAATTTCATAACAGAATCAATGTCGTCGTCAATCGCCATTCATATATGAATGTATGTAAATATTCCTTATGACTTGATTTTTCTTACAAGTTTAATTTTATTTTCAAATTCATGTATTTCATAATATCCTCCTCCTCGCAGGTTCAAGACTCGAGACCTTATATTTTTTAAGAAAACGCTTTAAGCATCTCATCTTTGTTATTTGTCACCCACACACAAAAAACGTTATCATACTGAATCTTATACTGGTATCACTAAACTAAAGGAAAACATCGTGAGTTCATCTTTTCCCCTTGACCCTGAAGCATGCATATTGCAAGATGGATCAGATCAGCTCTTTATTGTCGTCGCTGCAACAATGAACATATTACGGCTTACTTACCACAGAAGCGTAAGTCTCATCATCAAATGCATGCAACTACTTAAAGCCTGTGAGCCTGGTATAACTGTTAAAAAATCAGCGAGCCACAACTGAAACAGAATGATGAGATATGATGTTGCGTTGTTACTTTGCTTAAAAAATCATTTCATATCTGTTTTTAGTGCAGCTCGTATGTTTTTAACCCAACCCATGATGTTACGCAATACACCAACTTGAATTGGTAGATAAACTTAAAGTCAGTACTACACGCTATGTTACATTCGTCTACTATCGAACTGGTTCGGTTCATATAATGATTTTCATGTGTAGCTCACTCAATCGGTTAGTTAAACCCGACTGTTTTACTTACCATTCGTATCACATGAAAAATTTAGGCACTTACTTTTTGCCTCTTATTATGCTTTTTGCATCTCAAGCACCTTCATCTCGTTGTATATTCAATTCATATGTACTTTTTGCTAATATACTGCAATCAGATGTTTAAAATTTTCTGTTCATGAGAAAATAAATGTTGACAATGTCATATAATTTGTCAATGTGGAAGAAGTTCCCACTATCTGAATTGCAATTATAGCCTTTAACTAGCATAAAAGAATGTGATTGAAATACTTCAGCATTCACTAACTAGACTGGTGCGAGTTACGTTTTGCACAAATTGTCATTGTGACTGTGACCGATGGGTATTGAATTGTATTTTGTATCTGAACGACTAACGATGTGCATCTGTCACTGTGTACAGAGGACTTAATCCACTTTAAGTGACTGCAAGAAATACATTTCATACATTTACAAAATTTGAAGAAATGAATTCTGGACAAATCACATAACAGTTGCTTCCACTGCTGTGATATATGAAAATAATATCTCTTTACCGCTGTCGTATTGAAAATACCAACTAAATATCACTTCATTCGATTGAAATTTCTTGATCTCTTGAAAAACCACAATGGGAAAGTTGGGCACACAAGCATTATCAATTCTGCAAGATCTGTGGGATTTTGTGGGCTTGTTTCTCATGACCACTTACTTTTACATACGAGCATTGTACAGATGCTTTGTTCCACCAAACCCAAAGTCACTAGTCGGTAAAGTAATTTTGGTATGTTTGTTGTAAAATTTGTAAAATAATAAGAGCAAGTTAATTTGTCTTTTGAGTCATTGTATAAAATTTCAAATTATATGTTTTGGTTTTATAGGTAACAGGTTCCGCAGGAGGGATTGGCCGTCAAATTTGCAGTCAATTGGCTAAGACTGGTGCGATTCTTGTGTGTTGGGATGTAGACAGAAAAAACAACGATAAATTTGTGAAAGAACTTGTCGATTCCACTGGAGTGAAAGCATTTTCGTACCAAGTAGATGTGTCAGATAGATCCCAAGTGAAAGCATTGATACAAACGGTTCGTAAGCCAAATCCATCAGAAGAACCCATATCAGCAAAACAATTTTGGGGTAATGTGATAATATGTAGAGTTCTTATGTGTGATTCGTACTACAGGTTAGAAAGGACGTTGGTGAGATCCATGTCGTTGTGAACAATGCTGGAATAATGCCCTGCAAACCATTTTTAAACCAGAGTCCAGATGAGTTGGAGAAAACGTTTCAAATAAATGTTCTCGCACATTTCTGGATACTTCAAGAGATTCTTCCAAAAATGATTGAACTCAATGAAGGCCATATTGTAACGGTGTGTTCAGCAGCAGGTCTTATCCCAACACGTAATTTGGCTCCCTATAGTGGAACAAAGCATGCGGTACATGGGTTCATAGAAGCACTAAAGGAAGAAATTCGACATGATAGCAGGAAACCCAATATTCATTTTACAACGGTGTATCCGTTTGCATGTAGCACGGGGCTCATGTCTGGAATCAACAGCTACAGCAGGTATAAATGCTAAAGGTCGTATTTTTTAGTTGTACTTAATTCACAATGGATAAAAACTAAATTAATTTTATGGCTATTCAACAGATTCCCATCTATTGTCAAAACTGTTCTTCAGCCAGACGAGGTCGCTGAAAAGCTAATTGATGGTCTACGCAGAAATTATGAACATGTTTACATCCCAAATTTTATCAGCTTTGCTGGAACAACAGCGAAGTAAGTTAAATTAAAACATTTTTCAGTCCACTGTTTCATATTCCTTGTAATAATTAATTAAAACATTTTCAATTTCAGGGGTCTCCTTCCTGAAGTACAGCGATTATCTGTGGATTTTATGAATTGCTACGTTGAGCCCGAATCTTCTGCTGAAGCTAAAAAAGTAAAATAAACTTTCGGATTTTAATTTTTAAACTTTAAAAAAACTTTTGCTGTTGTCCTTGTCTGAAACTAAATGCTTTTATTGATTAAATAGACTTTTATAGCTTATATACAATCAATCGATTATTTATTAGTACGAATGAATATTTAATTTTAATGAAAGTTTAGAGGAAAATATAATATTTATGCGCATGTTGATTTCAAAGTTAAAAAGCTTAAATAATAAAAATAAACTAAAAGTAATCTGGGCATTCTTTTAAAAATTATTTTACATATTATATCATATATAAAAATCATGACTCCTGGAATTTTTAAACTATGGCTGACTTTTGTCTGTCGTATATGGACTTCTGAAGATCCTATCTGACATCTGAACATTATGAATATTGGTATCAGCGTAAACGACGAAAATTGAAATGGCGAAACTGTCATCATAGACATTACGCAAAATCAATAGACTTGCGCAAGCGCATTTCCGTTTTTTATGATGTTATATGCTGTTTCTTGAAGGAAATGTGATTGGGCAATACCGTTAGCTATTCGCAGTACAATGTACAATATCTATGAAATCTTGGGTAATCAGCGCAGGCGTATTTCTATTGTGATTATTTCGTTATTATTTTATTTACTTTATTGTGTGTAATGTTTGTACACGAATTTAAAATTAGGTATGCATGTTGACATTTGACTATTTGACTAGTTTGTTTGAGTCTAAAACACATACAAAACCAGAATTGATGATAAGAATATCATAAGTTAATCTGGGAATTGGGAATCCTCGTAGCTTCAATACTGCGGTGGATTCTAGTTCTAAATCCTCGTCATTTTGGTTAAATTTTTCTATTTATTTTGACTATTTATCTCATCAATTTTACCAAGTGTTCATGTAGGTATTGACCTCTCGTAGTAAGTATAAAGTATCCCAAAATTTTAAATCAACTAGATACGACGTATATTAAAGTTTATCTCGTTTTTATTTTATTTCAGAGACGCCAGTAATACAAAAACCGTACTTAGCACCTATACTTATATATAGATTTGCGTTATCTTAAAAATATTGATAAACAAAGTAACAAATATGCATAACACGACATAATGATTGACAAGCCCTCTTTAATAAATTGTAGGACTATAATAGTTGTTGTTAAATAATGTGTAATCTAATATCAACTTACGAACCTGAGAGACACAATTGGCTTCTTAAGGAGTGAATGAGGTATCTATTTTTTGTTTTCTGTACTTCGTGTACATTTTGTTATGCAGCTCAGAAAGGAAACCATATTATCTCTACCAAAAACAAGTATTTTTACGATTTGTACAAAATCTCTTTCATCCATGTAATTTCTGCATTATCATTATTATCTGATATATACGCACTGTAGTAATATTATTTCCCTTGTTAAAAATATAAACTGTGTGTACAGCGATATATCAGCAGGGACTTTATTGACTGCAATTCTCATTCTTTTTCTTTAAATACCAAGATCGACCTCAGAAGACAGGAACAAAAAACTCATCATAACAATTACCTACTTAGAATTGTTAGCCCAAGTCAAGCTCACAGCATTCATATTTGTCTATGTACATCAGGCACACCAACGTATTATATAACTAAACACTTTTGCACGCTCGCTGATCCCTTCATTCATTCGCTCATGCTCACTTTTTTTATATCACCACCTCTCATGTATTCTCAGAGTTACACAGAACAATGGGCTCTCCCATGATTAGGAATTCAAAAATAAAACAATTAATATCTTTCTCAAGCCGTTAATTAGTCTCGCTAAAAGATCACAGTGGACTTTGGTAGGAAATCATTAATAATTGTAGTAATCTTTATTCGTATCCTGTTGACTATCATAATACTCTGCTCCTGTCGTTGATGGTGTCTCATCAACTGCGTTTACTGGAAGCCCGAGTCTCGGTGAGAACGGGTTGTTTGGAATTGTTGCGAATGGATTGTCCGGGAATGAATGTTCTGGACTACCTAAGGGACCTTTCTGGGGAGCTTCAACATAACCAGGGCCTGATGCTCCAGGTCCGGTAAGAAGGGGAGGAGCTCCTCTAGGACCGGGAGGAGGAGGACCTCGTGGCCTAGCGAATGGACCTCCAAGGAGTGGATGTCCTCTTGGCCCTCTAGGAGAACCTCGTGGCCTTTCAGGTGAAGATCCACCATGGAACAAACCTTCAAACGCGGGATCATTGTCAATGCCACTGAACACATCGTTTTCTGAGTCATCGTCCACAGCTCCACTTCCACCGCCACCAGATAAACCGTTGTTATTATCATCGAAAGAAACCTCATCATCTACATTATTGTTTCCTTCAGGATTGCCACTTAATCCGCCAAAGAAACCGCCGCCACCTCCACTGTATCCGCCACCTCCCCCGCCACCGCCTCCGCACTTGTACATTCTGTTGATTTTCACAACGTCCCAATGGGACATGTGCCTTCCTTTACCGATGGGAACATGTCCTCTCTAAATTGAAAGGAAAATATGAAAGTATGCAAATAAAATGATAAAAAATGACATAGTACCGACTTGTGGGCTCGTTTCAACATTTATATTGGGCCACGACATTCACAAAGGCTCAAGGTAACAACAAAAGTAAGTCTCTTCTTACCAATGGACGAATTGTGTCGTGTCCGTTTGAAGAAAATGCGTTACGCTCGTAATGCATAATCGAATCATAATCATAAGGACCAAACGGGTCGGCTCTCGTATGCTTCTTTTCAAAATTCCTTTCACGTCCTATGCAAATTAATCAGAGCATTGTAGCTATTAGCTTGACTTTTGTTATATTGTATAAAAATAGACACAATTTTCCTCCCATCATGGAAAATACTTTTTTCTTCGCAATTCCGCTATAACGCATTGTTTTAGTTTACATAATAGCAATTGTTGGGTCATAATAACTTCACATCAGCTAGTAAGAAAAAAGTTATTTGAATAAACAGGCCAAATATCAAACAAACCTCTTTGAATATTGCCCCACATGATCTCGACGTAATTATCTCTGTCATGCCGAACGTGCTCGTGTGAAAATCCAAGGGCATGCATAACCTAAATTTGAAGATAAATCAAAATAGAAAAAATATAGCTCTTAGTATTATTACGCACAAAAAGTAAATTCATGAAACAAAATTTACACATCAAAACATGAATTTTCCCTTAATAGATTTCTATCACAGCTTTGATTTAATTTGTAATGTTTACACCACGTACCTCGTGCACAACAGTACGGTGATTGATGCATCCAACTGGAAGACTCAAATCCTAAAGAAAACCACATTTCAAAAGCAAATTTTAATAATTGATAATAGTGAAATAAAAATGCTTACAAAAACGAAACAAATTTTTAACGTTACAGTAAGTTACAAGCAGGCAACATATCTACAATTACTTATAATTATTGTACCAATCGTAATGGCTTTTTGAAGGTTAAATTCAAACAATTTAATTACTGAAATTCTATTCGCCTCTTTCTGCATGACAGATAGTTAACACAAACAAAATTTTATCTTGGATCTTTATCTATATTATTATTACTTCAAGTCTCTGTTCTTATTAGCTAGATAAGTGTGACTTTGTCACTGTTGATTTAAGTAGCTGTTCACACTACTGATCGAACGTATCTTGTTAATTTTATCAGCAATCTATCCATCCCTTCCTCCCCTGTTCCTTTTTTCACATGTGTCATTTTGCCCCTTTATCAAGCCCTAACTCAAATATAAGATTTTTCACAATCATTCTTGTATAAAATTCAGATCAGTCATGCGTAACAAGTTAATAAAGTTTTTATTGGAGATTAGCAGGAGCAACAAACGGAAAAAATCAAAAATAAAATGCATCTATACGAATTTTAACACATTTTGCTGTCCTGACTGCTATTCTATGCATGTCTCCTTTTTGCATTTAAACAAAACTGCATTCACCATGAATGTCGTTGTTGCTGTTTTTTGTTTCTGATATGCATCGCGGCCGCGGCTATACCTACCAGCAACAAAGACGCATCGTCAGCGTCGCATGT
The DNA here is from genome assembly GCA_034694325.1 of Entomobrya corticalis. Lineage (NCBI taxonomy): Eukaryota > Metazoa > Arthropoda > Collembola > Entomobryomorpha > Entomobryidae > Entomobrya > Entomobrya corticalis. The sequence continues at coordinate 10,889 of JAQFYG010001314.1, read as the reverse complement.
GATTGAACAGACGCATTTATATGATTTGCTTGCATGAAAAGATGGTGGAGATTGGAGATGGTGGTGTAAGTACCTGTTTTCCGTTGCCGACCCTTCCAACGTACGACCAACAACCTTTGCTCTTGGTTTTGCTTATACTGACGTAGTCGTGTCCTCGAAGGTAATGATGATCTTTGTGAACAGCAAATTTGACACAGGTCTTGGATGCAATTTCTTGCAGTCCACCGAAAATTATACCACGTTCTCTATAGCCTATACAAAAGAGTGTCCCAAACTCACTTTAAAATCATTTTTTCTTTCATATTTGGATCAGAGGAGCTCCAGTCAATGAATATTATGTATTTCTTGAAAAGTTATAAGATGTCATACTGTAGGCATGATCAAGTACAACTGGTACTCGAACAACATGTCCTCTTTTATCCCACTGGTATTTCGGGTTCATGGCCATCAACCCACTTGGACTCTCCATAATCATGTCGTCCGGTCCACTACCCATTTGGGAACATGTTGGCCCATCTCCCAGTGCTTTAAAATGACATAACATAAAAACATTGTTACACAAAGTCACAATTTTAACGCTTCAAACTGACCGATATACACCTAGATTTTTGCCACTTTGCCAAACACATACACTTGTTTAACCAAAAATATACAGAAAAATATGTAACCTGGTGCATGGAAGAATGCGAAATTGACGAGAAGAAGGATTGAAGAAAATTTCAACTTCGACATGATTACCCTAAGCTCTGCATTGATCAACTGATCAACTGAACACTGCGATCGAACATGAGCTGCTTTGACTCTGGCCAGAATCAGTGAAAGTGAACGTTGTATGAATTCTTAAGCCTTCCAAGATTGTGTGAACAGTAAATGCGATCCTATCTCATTGTTTCATTTGCATGAATCTGAGGCTATTTTTTTCATTTAGTCCAATAAGACACACATAATGCATCATTACATTGCAAAGTCCCAAAGTAATGTTTATATAACACAAGCTCAACAAAAGTGTTATATCTATCATGTTTAAATAATTTAAATCTGCAAAATTGCTAAGAGGGTTCAATTTGTATTATTATATCATATCATCTTGCAAAAATGTTGATTTATGAACCTCCTCAGTACAGAATTTAGTATGGATGATCTTATATACGTAGGTAGAGTTGCTACATGCTATAGGGATTAAATAACCAACACTGGCCTGAGTGAGGCACTTCTGTACAGTTAGGTATCTTGTCATTGGCATCATAAAACGCATTATTTAACCACATTAGCAAGAGCGCCACCATTCATCATCAACAATCAGTTCAGTTTCAGATACTATTTTTCGTGATTCCTTTATATATTTACATAAAGCCTGTTCTTTGTATATATCAGCTTGTAAGAAAATATTGGTATTAAATAGGCATAAGACATTACTGGTTCCCTTCTTTTTCATCAGTACAGTTAGTAATCCCTTTTATTTTCGTCCATGTCCACTATTGCCATATAATATAAGGCAACAAAGACTGTAACAATGAGCAAATATTTAAGGGCCCTCTACTACTAATCACAAACACCTATTCATTAAGAATGTGCACATTAATAATAGGCTTATATAGACATGAACTGATTAGTTTGTTATTTTTTCTACATTCGTTTTGTACTACGAATGTATTCAATATAGTATTTACACGTCCTAAAATGCATACATAATAGAATAATAGCACATAACGAAGAGTTTTTAAATCCAGGAAATTGTTTATTGCCATTTATTTAGAACTGTACAACTAAACGTAAGTAAGAGCTCATTCTAATTCCTTTTGAGGTGTTTCATAAAGTAGCCATTGCATATATAAAAAATATACTAACAATGTACAATCCCTTCATTGAAAAGGAGGAGAGTTTAAAAAAAGATAATTCAGGATTACATTATGACTAAAATTTATTTCTAATATAACCGGCACTATATTTAGAATATTTTTGTGTCTTTGAATGTGGTATCTTACATGATATCACAAACATAATATTATTTACGCAAGGAACATGAGACTCTTTGCAAAAGGTTTACGCAATGATACTCATCGATATGGCACACTGAGCACGATTCGCACATTGTATTTGCTACATCCATAAGTAGTATCAAAATATACAAAAAAAAATTTACATTTGTCTACTGGTTAGATATGTAGGTGCATGGGAAATTAATGTACTAACATGTTTCTACAGAGTCAACTTCCTTCCTCCTCTCTTTGTGTCAAAAACTAGGTGCATTACTTTTTTTTCTCAGCAGAAATGAAAGCCCATGTTGAAGGGTGCTATCCCCAATATTTGTAAGTAGATAATACCGTTTGCGTAAGGGTTTAACTGTTGAGGATTTACATGTGTGTATATATATATTTGGCATTTTCCGTTTGTATCATGGATAAACTTTAGTTTGTAAGAGTTGATATTGTAATTTATGTCATTTGAAATCTGGTAAGTTAACGTTTGTTGTGGTGAGCTCATCAATGCTTATGACTGCTGAGTGCATCGGATACTTTACTAATTTAATGGAACAAAAAGTTAAGCGCATATACGCATAATAGGTTTTTTCATCATATGAGATGGTTGAATACAGACATATTTTACTGATACCGCAAATTTTATGTTATGACCCATTTTTCATTGAATATCTTGTTGTTAATTTTAAGTATGCCTATTGCAAAAACATGGGAAAATTAGATTATCGTCGACGAGAATCATTTGAAATTGTGAGCAATGACATAGGATACATAAAAGTATTTATAATTCATCATCACCCACCGGTGTGGTAAGATTTTTTGGTTGGTCGGTACACAACAGAGCTTTTAATAATTCTTGATCTTATGATCGTAACGAGGAAAAAAAATCAAAAAGTAACATCAATATTCATAACCAAAGAATATGCATTTTCTAATAATAATAATAATAATGTGCTTCTAATCGACAATGAAACATAAAATACATAAAAAAGTGAAACGGAAATATGCATATTGCATAACGATCTATAATAGACTGATACAAAAATTATATGCAGTTATGCAGCCAAAAACTCTTCGATCATGATTTGAGTTCCTTCCGATTCCAATTTATTATTGCATAAACATTATATAGCGTTATATAGCTCAAATAATTTTTATCTGAGCAGCCCATCACAATTAATTGTTGGCTGCGTAATAGAAGGTACAATTAGTTCTAAACTATCACACGAATTGCAATGCTATTTATCTCCTGCTACATTTTATACATTCAAAAAATAATAATCATTATTGGCAAAAGTCTGCAGTCGTTCCTGCTTAATAATTTTTATTGCTTTGCATGTAACAATATATAATGTACAATCTCAATTTTTAAAAAGTTGTTTGAAAGAAAAAGTGTTACACAAATAATAATACCATGTCTGCTGTACAAATAAAAATAGAACTGCACACAAAGAGGTTTGTAATTGTAATTTGCAACAAGATAAGTCCTACATGCACTAATTAGTTAAGATGGCCACAAAAGTCGAATTTTTTAAATTTGATAGCAAAGAATACGTTGCATTCAATTATATCTTTTTCATAAAAATGCAACACATGGCATATTCAGTTACAAGTTAAGCAAAAAATGTGAAATGAATTGTTTAAAAAATTAAACCTTATTAATCGTTCAGGAATTAAATTATCAGCATCCCATCACATGATTTGATTTATCGCAATAAATATGCTATCATTTCCCTCTGCTCTATCGTCGAATGGAATCGTTAGTGCGAAGTTTTTTGTTGAATTTATTTGTAGAGCCAACTATTCTCTGATAGTCATTTCAATCGAAAAATAGCAAACTTGCTTATCGTAATGATTATAGAATTTTCAAGATCACAATTGTATATCTTTATTATGTAAATATGCTGCTCCAAGGGAATATATGCTATCCAGTCATTCCCACCCTTATCCGTGCCGTAGTGGCATTGATTAATTATATAATATTGACTTTTGTCTACAAACTCAAGAATTGGATGTTAATTACGGTTTGTATATTTATAGACGGACAGACAAACAAAAACTAGAAATCAATTAATGTTTTGCTAACGCTTCAAGATTCTATAATTGTCTGCTTGTGACTTAAAGTATATTCTTGATTCTGCAAAAGCAAAATGGGTTGTGCCATATGTGTAGAACGGAAGAGCAAAATTCATACCACATGCACATATGCCTAATTAGAATTGGGAAGTTGAGGAATCGATCAACCTAAAATTCCATTAAATCCTTGTTTGCTGTGTCATGTAAGTAATTTATGTATTTCTGGTCAATGAGAGCAAAAAGCCTTCATTTTGTTGTGACTGTGACATTGCTACATTTAGTCCTCTCCGTTAAAAGTTTGAGCTGACTTATATGCTAAATTAAAATTATACAATTACCAAAGTAAAAGTTAAAAAAACGAGAGAAATTTAACAACATTAAAAATAAATTGACATTATTTCTCATGTTCATGACCTTTGAGAATGTCAAGATGAAAAGGTATTATGCAAATAATATAGGCATTATGTCAGGACCTACTGGCATCGTTAATATATTATATCATATATTATGTAATTGAGGGAACGGGCATTATCAACGTTTTCATCATGTCTAGTAATTTGCTAAATGCTGTAAATAAAGACCAAAGATTGAAATCCTCTTGTATTTTTTGCCACGCGTTTAAATTTGAATTGGCTAAATTGACCAGAGATAATCAGAACATGAATTTATAGAGTAAAAAATCGAAAATTGTAACCGCAGAGAATAAACGACAAGATTTTAGAGAGTGCCATTAAGACTAATCACGTGCTCACGCTGTGGTGAACAAAAGTTTAAAAAATACAATAATGTGTCTTTGTTTTCAGCGCAAAAAAAAACAATTTCTATGCAAGCGTTTATCACAGTACTAGACTGTGCCATTGGTGCCATTACTATTCCCAATTCCCAAAGTCGTACTGAATTATGGTGGTGGTGAGTTCTGTTTTCTTGTGATTACTCGACTGCGAGTGACCCATTGTTATCTTTCATAAAGGTTAATTCACATTATTCAACATTGTATACAAAAAGCATAATGTACATATTTACATATAAGTAGACGTTTTCAAGGTGTTACTCAGGTTCAATGAGCATTATAACATTGATTGAAATTAACCAATAAATATTCGTCCAGATTTATGAAATATCTCATATTGTAAGCATATTTTGTGCATACTCACCACGACAAATTATTGAGTCTATGATGTAAAAAGGACGAACGTACGGCTGAAAGTAATTAAAGAAAGTAAATACGTGACACATTGTGTGGAAACAATATAAAAAGATTTTCCCTTAAATACTTTTGAAATTTTTTATATTGCAGGTTGGTGTGATATGACATGACATAATAATTTTGCTCTAGTCAAAGATCGGTACGAGGAATCTGAAACTAAAGTATAAATTTCAAAATTGAAGTTAATTGAAGTTGACACTGGCGGTTTCTAGAATAAATTTTATTGCTAAATATCTTATACACCTAAATTCAATGCTATATAACTTCACACTAGTTCACACTGGTCATCCAACATATAATGTAACCACTAATCGTAAGTTTTGCTTAGGTAATGCCAGCTTACAATCAATCAATACAAGTATAAGCAAGAATGAATACGATATAGAGTATGAATATAAAATCCATCTTCAAACATGCCAGTTTGCTTCAAAACAAAACGCGAATAAAATTATATTCTATTCTAATCAGTCAATCAAATTATCAATTTATTGAAAAATATAGAAGCTTCCACTTTTAAATAATCCAATTATAGTAAAAGTAGCTCATAAAAAGTAAGGTAAAATACAATACGGCAATGAACAACGTACACCTATATGAACAACTAATAAACAATACAAAAGCATACCTACCAAAATGATTGAGTTTTTGAAAAGTATGCAAGTACATAAGCTTGAAAGTTACTTATAAAAATTTGTTTGTTTTTAACTGGAATCTGAGCACTTAATTGGCAAATGTGTTTAGACAATCGATATCTGCATAGATTCTGCCTGTTTTGGTTTTATTTCGTTTTCGTTTCATATCCTAATAGGCTGTAAAATTTGTTTATTTTTAGAACGGTTTTATAAGTAAAAATGTGACTTGGAAGAAGCCTTGGCGCATAGTGTTAGTTAATTGAATGTAGTATATGAGTCATAATAATCGTATGGTTTGAGCTTTATTCAATAAACTGATGTGATCTTAGGTCAAAAATGAAAACAAGAAATCTTTAATAAGATATAAAAGAGTGGAGTAATTTGGAGTTAGAGCAAATTTTAAATCCAGGGATATAATGACCAAAGGAAGAAAATTTAGTCCTTGCTTTTCGTAGACTTTTCAACAACAGCCTAATAATAAGGAAACTGGATGATAAGATATAGAGTTAACTTTTCCCAAGTCGCAATTTTTAAAACCTTTTATGGTCAGTGCATTAGGGTTTTAACTTTAAGCGTGTATTATATTGATTTTGCAAGGACTCTTTGCAGCAAACTTTTTGCTTTTTTGTTAGAAAAAGAAATCAAAAAGACAATGAGGTTTGGTAGGGCTCGCTATTAGATGCTTTGTCGAAAATAAAAATTTTGCTACAGACAAGTTAAATCGTAAGAAAATTAACTGAAGTGGAAACCCATGTCACTCATTAAAATTAAATTGCAAAATTGAAACAAAACTATAGTACTTTTACAGTGTGACTGTTCGCTTAATTGCTTGATTAAATATTGACGTAGAAAAAAACACACTGCTACTTATACTTATTATGCTTCCGAGTATAGTGAAATATAATTTAATCTCATTATTTCTTCCAGTCGTTTTCAGCACATTACCGGTAGAAAATAGCATTCAAAAACCTCTAATTAACACTTTCATGTGCATAGCTAGTATATCCTTTTTTACGATTTGCGACAGAATAGATGAGTGACGGGGTGATACATGTTTCACTTTTGGATAACAACCAGACATCATGAATTCTCAATTACTGTAAACTTTACAAAGTAATTGAGGAAATAGCTTAATTAAATGCTCATGTAATGCGATGTAAAGTTTTGGAATCATTATTCAAACAGTTTCTGATCTTGTATAAGTGTCTAAAAAATGCATACTAATAATAGTTCTACTTAGCTGTCGATTGACATGATCAATTATTGCGAAAAAAGGGTTTCCCATTTTTGAAGAAAACATAATTGCGTTTTAAGTTGCCATCAAGGTTTAGTTGTAAAGGTACTCTTTGACAAACCAGTGTGTTGCCACATTTGACAGCGCAGTTACAGGTTTTATTTGACATCCTATTTTGTGGAATGGCTTCTGCTGTTCAGCAGAAAGTGTACAGATTTTTGAGCAGCATTGGGTGTACACGAGTGTGTATCACAAAGAATGAAGCAACTTCTTCCTTTGATCTGAGTTATGCTCATAACTACAAATTATTGATTTACTTAGTTTGTCACTTAAATTTTCTAATAAAATTATCATACGTAATTTATCTCTCCGGATTTGGAACTGATTTAACGTTCGATGACTACATTGCAATCCTATTATGGTTCCTTATCATATTCATGATAATTACGAGTGAAAGGCTATTCTACACTAAATATCCTTTCTTTGAAATACTTTATGCTGGTTGGATGTACCAAGAGTGCTTATGTATCAATCTTATCGATACCGGTGAAAAGTTTAAAAGGAAACTACATAATGTGGCATCATCGAGAGCGTTTTTACAAAGGTAACAATGCAGCTTTTTTATCGGATTGTAGGATTTATAGATTAATATAGGAAGGTAGAGGCTGACTCTAAATTTTAAAAACTTACTGTTGTAAAGAATTAATTATTTTGAAATGTGCTTATAGTAAACAGGCAACGTGCAACACAGTGAAAATATATTTTACGTTTCAATGCAAGCATTTATTTTGAAAATTGAAGAGTCGAAATTTTAACGCATCATGAAATTATCATAAATACACTTGAGATATAATATGTAAAATGAGATGATAACTAACAATGTAATGTTTTTAAGCTGGATTGCATGCCTTGGCTCTGCTGCTATGTTATTTCAATATCTCGCCGCTCCAAAATACTGCGTTTTTACATACGCAGCGATCGAACAGGTACTATATTTGTCTGAGGAAAGAGTTTAGTTTTTTCGAATTCCAACTTACTATGCATTTTCACAGCAGAACACGTAAAAATGTTGTTAAAATTTCAAATTACTATAAGAAATAATTATTGTTTTCTTATTATATCAGGACACACTTCCTTTATACATTTTATTCGGAGCCCATGAGCTTCTCTTCATATTTCACGGATGGCAATTTTACGGAGGAATAATTTATGTCAGGTAATCTGTATTAATCTGCAAGTCAAGGGGTTAATATTGGGGTCTTCCCAACTTTTCCTTTATAAGAGATACCGTAAAGGTGCCTCTGACTTAAAGTCTCTCAGAATTGACATTTGAATGCGCATGGATCCTAATAAAACCCCTTGGTTTGACGAAGCTTTAAAGGCTCTTGCTCATTGACTCATTGCCTTTAATATATTATATGTTATATAGCTCCTGTTTCGGTGGGGAGTTAATCCTGTGCATCAAGACGCTAACAGAAGTGATTCAGTCACTCTCCTCTGGCCAAGGGTACAGTAGGGAACTGAACCGATTCATCAAAAACCGTGCTGAAGAAAGCTCAGCCCGAGCCCGGTCGCACCATAATAGCGTTATCGACTCACATGATAAGTTACACACTCGAAAAAGTAAAAGTGAACGTGTGATGGAGGATATCATGTTAGAGTACAGGAAACTAACAATCTGGTCGGATAGAATAAATGACTATGCATCTTATAATTTTCTTACAATTCATGGACTAGCTTATTGTCAAATGGTAGCTGATGTCTTCGTACTATTCCAGTTAATTCGATCCCCTGATGTGGACGTGGTTAGTGTGGTATTTTTTGCTGAAGATGCTGGGGTATGATACAAAATTGTAGTGTTGTGGTACTGCATACATATTTAAGCAATTTTTCATAGTTGATAATTACGATTTTATTTTGTTGCTTTCTGCTATTCCAGGTCTGCATGTATATGCTTTTCAAAGTGTTTAAATCCATGTCATTTGTGACTGCAGCATCAGATGAATTTCTTGCTGAACTAAAGCTTCAGATAAAATCCGAACGTTTGGCAAACTTTGAAAGAATGTATCTTCGCAAAGTTAATAGATCTCTGAGGAAAGTTCAAATGAAAATAGGACCGACCACAATTGGGCCTGGTATGGTAGGAAATGCAATGATGACCCTGTTAAATTACTATATTTGTGCTGCTATGTGGTGAAACGTCAATTTACCTGTAAGGTGGCAAATAATTAATAGCCGATCGACTATGAAAGCCTCTTACACTAACAAGAAAACAGTTCCATTATATATTATAAATAATTTATTTGACTTGGCAAATAAATGGATTGATTACATGCTAACTATTATTACTGCCTTACTTATTGTGCCTTGCTTGCTATTTTAAGAAGTTGGTGACGCACTGTAGCGATATTTTGATACATTTAAAAGGCTCGAAATAATTAATTAGTCTACATTTCACATTTCTAATAACCATGCTCGTTAAAGGCACACGGGGCACGTTTAGATAACATAAAACAAAGAGAGTGAACTCAAGCATACTGCGTTGTACTTATTAGCTTTAAAAATAAAACAGTCAAGTCAATTTTTTCTGATAGCAATAATTGTACAAAATTCCGGTTATGTAATTTCATACGACTAAACGACCCTTAATTTCAAATTTTCTTGGACAGAGAGAAAGGAACAGAAAAGAAATCATGTCTTTTGTAGATTTGTACACTTTACTCTTTTATATTTGTGCAAAAGTGTCAAATATCTGTAATATAAAATAAAGCAACATTTTCAAGCAGTTTTGAAACAAAATGTTACTGATTTTTTCATCAAGGAACTATGCAAATAATATATGAATATGAACTTATATATGATGTTATGTTGGACGTGTTTTATAGTTGTGATAAATATTATGTTATTCAGTACAAACACATGTTAAAACGTGGAAAGATTAAGCATGTCCCAAAACTTCTTTCTTGCGAATTCTTTAAGAGTACGCATTACGTATGGGGAAACGTAAGAATACATGAAAGGCTTGTTTATCGACTCATCATTGCATACATTTACATACATCCCAATTAGCACTCTTTATATCTTGGTCTGATCATTGCATTTTACAGTTCCGTATATTTTTTACATTCGAGTAAGCTTGTTTTTGAATTGTGGAACAAAATGACAAAAATGTACGTGCAACAATAATCAACGGCTAATATTAACGGAAAGAATACCTGTTACGTCATTGCCTGTACATTAAAATATTGGTTTTACAAACGCACAATGTTTTATATTGACATTTCTTATACCATAACAGCATAATAATGGGGCAAAGGTCTTGAGTCATGAGTGAATAATTGCTTGTGGAGACATCGTCTGATTCTTTGAATAATATATGTACTTTATGCATGTGTTGTACATAATTTAATGCAATAATACTCGTTGGAGCTTAACTTCAAATGTGCATATAGGCTGACCATATCTGATGGAATTATTGAATCCAAGATTTCATCTGACACAAGAAGACCACATTTCTACAATTAAATACTACAAACTTATTTACACAATAAAGTACCCCAACTAAAATGTATGCACGGTAAAGTCATTGCATTGATCAACAGTCAACAGAGTACAAAATTAACTTTACTTTATGATTGTAGATTGTAGATATGTAGTATGTATGTTTTCAGTCTATTTCATATCGTACGTAAAGACCTTTCTTTTCTCCGATTAATCTCGACAATGACCCTAAGAATTTTGTTTCTGTGCAGTCTACTTTC
>JAQFYG010001313.1:0-19738 GCA_034694325.1 Entomobrya corticalis | reverse complement strand
TCATTTCACTTCATTGTTATCTTAAATTGTATCACCGCACAGAACCACCACAGTTGCGTCACAATGTCAGGCATAGATTACTTTTATATGCTGTCCTTTCTTTGTCCCACAGTCCCATATCTTTCTGGAAAATATTTTAAAGAAATTGCTTTATTTGATGATAACGCGTAAGCCTATTTCATAATAATTATTGTCAAAAATGGCCTTTTCTATTGTCCTGTTTACTTTATTATTACGCTTCCTCTTTGGTTTTAAATTTCATGCTGGGTTTCAACCGCAAATAAGGACTTGCTGCTGATACTGTAATGGTTACTTAAAAGATGATATGACCTGATACTCCAATACGTTTAAGTATTTTGGGAACTATTTCAAACACCCAACAAATAGAATTAACTCTGCATGGTCCTCGCTGAATTATTAGGTAGCTTATGCAAATATTTGAAGAGAATCACATCCAAAAAGTTTTTATGTCTCAAATGTTAGAAGACTTTGTAAAACACGTGTCTTATACTTTTTGTGACGCATAAATAAAGTCATTTATTTAGACAGAATACAAAAATAAAGTCTTTGTGGTTCCCTTTTCATAGTTTTTTACTATATAACCACCAGTTTAAGTCAGTTTGTTAGTTTTTAAGTAATCTTGATTCGTTGTTTTCAAGTTTATGGTACAAAAGCGTCTAAAACAGATTGCCGAGTTTCAGGAATAACACGTAATTTACTTTGTTTTGAGTAGGAAACACCGGAAGCCGTATCCCTTCAAAGATCAATTTATTTCTTTTAGTTTGGTCATGCTCATATTGTTCTATTGAAGAATTCATTGACTTATTGTGAAAATTGAGTTCTCATCATCTCTACTGGATTGCCAGATTTTCTCCTTTTTCATTTAGCTCGGCTGATATTATTTTGTGCACGCACAACGTAAAATGAGAATTTTATCAAGAAGCACAACTTGAAATTATAACACGAGATATATCATCATTAATACACCGCAACGGTTTGTAACATTAAGAATGCAGAAAAAGGTAAAGATTGTTACGAAAATGTAAAAGAACTGCCACGTCATCACATAACCATCATTTTAGTGCGTTGTGGGTTCTTAATATTCCATTTAATCCTTATGAAACGCAAGGTGTAATTCTACGGATGTAAAAGGGAAATTACATTTTTACAAGAAATTGTGCTTTTCATGAAAAAATGGGAGAAAAGGATTGGTTGATTGTTGTACTTTTTATCAATGAATTTTTACTATTGAAGAGACATCATTACTAAAATGCACTTTGCTACCGGTCTTCATTGTTAATTTCACAAGTAATTCACTTTATTGTATTTTATCCTTTTCCCTCATTGTTACAATCGTTTTGAGGAAATATCCGACTTTTTATTAGCTTGACGCACTGGATCTTTTATTCAATTTATATAAAAAGGTTTTCAATTGTTGAGTAAACTTTTGAAAGAGTGAAAAGGTGGAGGTTCCACGGTAGTGAATGAATACTACGCTTTGTATTTTTTCAGTGCTCCTGCGGAGAATGTGGATTTTTGGCTGTTTCACTTGACAAAGAAACAACAATGGTGATTATTTTAACTTTTGCTCTTTGGATCATGTTGTTGACAGAGAATTTGTTCATGCTCTCATTGAAAACACCACGAAGACAGCTAATTTTTTAACTCTTTCAATCTTCTCAAAATCTATCTTTTTATGGTTTAATGGGAAAGTGGCCGTTCATATACTAAAATGTATTTCAAATTACTAAACGAATTACTTCAATTTCCGTTTATTTGTTGCTCTGAATCAGAAGAATGAGTCTAAAATCTGGAAAAATAAAAGACAGGAAGGTCCGAGACATTTCTCCATTAAAAAATAAATTGCATAAAAATATATTTCACTTTCAATTTCATAGCCATAGACTTTCTTTGAAGCAAGGCTTTTTGCTCCCAAACTCTGCTGCTTTGCCATGTTCCTTGCTTTTTTAAAGTCAAGTCAATTTTTAACGTCATATTGGCTGTTGGTTAAGAATATAATCCAAATTTACAAACAAGTATTTATTATTAAGTTTTCTACGTTAAACATTATACATATTTGCAACATTCGGCAGCTTCAAAGAGCGTGCTTTTTTACTTTGTCTCTCATCCCTTTGTTCAGCGCTACGCTTCTATAAGCAATTTGGTGATTTTGTGGTGTACCCCGTTGTTGTGAATGTGACAGTGACACAAAAAGAGAGAGACAGGAGAACAGATCTAGAAAGATGATGACGATTATGAGGCAGCAAGTAGCATCAACCGTGGCGAATAAGTTACATAAATATTATATGCATATATTATATCACAGGGTAAGCTCATAATACGTATAAACAGTAAGCACACAAGCAGAATAAGAAAAATAAAAATCAAGCCCGAATTCTCAACTCATCCCATTCAATAATGGGATTCATATGCATTTTTTAAAATGTGAATCTGAATTTGAATAGAACAAAATATCCAGGACGGGACAAACATAACACCAATGGGTTTTCAACAATACTGTTCAACCGAAAAAAGAGCAGCAAGCTGAGTTGTACACCACCGTGACTAATATTTGGGAGCTGTGAGTTCCGATCTTCTTCGCACTCTTCGTGTGACGGACAAAAATTTGTTTTGGATGGGGCATGATTCGAGATACACTTTTAATGAGTTGTTTTGAAGAATGGAACTATTTTTTTGCAACAGAGTCACAAGTTTTTTATGGCATAAACCAAGTTTGTTTATGAGCACACTACAAAGCTTTATGGGATATTATGTGTTCTCAACGAATGAATGAGTGATGCAATCAACCTTGTAAAATTTGTTTAGTAGTTGCATGCAATCATATAATCATAATAATTTTGTTAGCTAGCTAAAACCTCAAATGCTATTATTATTAAGATTATTATTTTGTTTGCGGATGAATGAGGATTAGTGGTAGGAGTGAAATGAGTGCAATGAGTTTTAGTAAGAAAAAATGACTGTGTGGTTGTTGTGAGCTATTGTGTTTGTAGTTTGTGGGCTGGCTGCTGCATGCAGTGTGAAGTGGGCTCTTTTAAAATATTTGTGTGGATGACAATAATAGCCTTAATGATGTGTAATAGAGTGTTTAAAAAGAGTGAGAGGATCGGAATGAGAAGGGTTCTTGAACAAAAAACAACAACTGCATCTCTCATTTCATACACCCTGAAAAACATACGTTACATTCATAAAGATTTCGTTAGAAATTCTAGTTGCTGCCTACAGCATTGTTATGAAAATGTTATTCATCAAACTATGTAACTAAATATCATTCAAAAATCATGTGTTTGTATATTGTTTGGGTTGCTTATTGTTGCAATAAGGAAAAGTGATATTATTGGTATTAAATGTCATGTTCATGATGATGATGCATAAAAACCAACTTTGAATATGGAGGGGCTTTTAAATTGTGAGATTGTAACATCGATCGAGAAGTACTTCATGAAATAAAATTGTACTGCTCAACTTTAGTTTGATTTTTGATTTGCCACACAAAAATTTCATGTATTCATTCATTCAACCGTGAAGTATGATGTAGGATTATGATAAAAGATGATTATGGTGCTGACGACAAGATCTTGATCCAGCTACTGTCACCTACATTCTTGTGATAAATATAGCATAACGTTACAGTCGCTACCTCAGTGCGTATTATTGTTACAATATCAATGAATGATTAGTGTGGTGAAATATGTAAGGAATGCAATGAAATAACGTAAAAGAAAATTACTTTGATCCCGATTCGACGATGTACGCCTGTGAAAGTACTAAAATATACGTATGAGCAAAATGTTTTATGTAGACAGCACAAAAGTCGAAATTGACATAAACAACAGAGGACCTTTCACATAGTATAAAAGCTTTAAAAGTCTAGAAAATTGGTTCAGAAAAGTGAAAAATTGTAAAAATGTACAAAATTCTAATTTACAAAGTAATATTGAATGTATGTAGTTAGTAATATATGTACTGTACAAGTTAAAGTACACAAAGGAGATATTGAGCTTATATCTAGGATCAAAGTAATTTTCTTGGTTTGAAGAGATGAAGTAGCCATTAGCAGTTATCCAGGATTCGTGGTATTACTAGTCCCAGTATGATCATAAAAATGCTGGAAGCGTGGAATGTGTTGACACTACCAAAACCAAAAGTAACGGACAATCGGAAACACATCATTATTATACCATTATTAGATTTAACATTTACTTATGCTTTCAAAAATAAATATTTCTGCATTTTCAAAAATAAGTTTTGGATTTCGAATGATAAAAATAAAATCTCGAATAAATTATTTAAATAATTTACACTAATTTTCTGAATAAATGATAAATTACTTGGATGAACCGTTATCTGCGTCATAAGTAACACGGATGAGCTCACTGGACCCATCGGCGGAGATAATTAGATGTCCTCTTGTATCAAAGACTGCATCTACTGGCCTGAAGCAACGTTGACAAGAAGCTGGGGTTGGCTCAAAGATTACATCCAGAATTTCTCCGGTTGGAAGCTTGGTCTGTGGGTTTATTGGAATGCGAACAACTTTGTATCCTTCAGCAGGTTCCCTGTTCCAGGATCCGTGGAAAGTGACAAAAGCATCTCCCATCATGGAGCAAGGGAAAGCGCCAGTGCTTGTATTGCAAACTTTACCATCGTAAAATGTAACATCAAGGGCAGCATAGTGAGCAGGAAGGGGAAGTGTGGGTGGCCGATTCTTATAAAATTACAGATAAATAAAAATAAATCAAACTTATTAAAAGAGAAATGATAATTTTAAACAAAGTCTACTCACATTTGTTACTTCCCTGCACCAAGCATCAGTATGAACACCATCATTCATAAAAGTGGGCCAAGCAAACTGATCTCCATGATTGTGTCCCTGCAATCTGTCAACAGTCCAGCAATAAGGATATCCGTAATGAGTTCCCAGTGCCTGATCAAATTTTGTCATTTCGTCAGCGGGATTGGTATTGTGAATATCTCCTCCCAAATCGGCCCTGTTCAAGTTATCTGCCCCATTCTGAACTCCCCAGAGAACTCCATCCAGATCAAAACCAAGACCCACTTCATTTCTCAATCCATCGGCAAACACGACTCCAGAGTTGAACTCGATTCCACCAGCTGGAATGTTAGATATATTAAATCTGCGGATTCGGGCCCGATCCGAATTGGGATCAACGTTTTGATTTGAGCCAACGCTGACGTACAGTAAACCTGACTGGTCGAAAATTAGGGTTCTAGTTGCGTGTCCACCTGCTGGCATGTTTTTTATAACAATTTCTTCAGCAGTAGTGACTCCAGTTCTTTGTCCGGGAGTGTATCGCCATCTGTACGCGGTTGTCGTGCTGGAGGCATACAAATATCCGTCCCTATATTCAATACCGTGATTTAATCTGAGTCCAGCATTGTTTAAAATCACGGCTTGGGCCACGGAGTTGCCTTCTTGATAAAAGGCAGTGATTCTAGATACACCTTGGGAGACCGCTAAGATATCGCCAGCTTCATCTAAGAGGAGGCCCCTGGGCCCAGTAACGGCGACATATCGTTCACCTCGGAAATTACCGGTTGTATTAAAGTTTGATTGCGAAAGCACAAGATTTCCTGTGGAAAGGGCTACAATTAGCCCGAGAACTAATTTTGCTGATGCCATCTTTTTTGTATTCTATTTGGCTCTGTTTGCAACTTCAGCAGTATTTAATGAAAACTGATAACTGCTGCCCCTGACGAGTTCTTATTTTATACAGAAATTTTGTTAACGTGGGTTGCTTATCTTAATAACCTTATCATCAGCTCTGGCTTTGAAATCTTGTTATTCGCCCACGTTGAACAAACGTCTGTTCATTGGTATATGTAATACTCATTACATGGTATATAGATAATTATGTAAGATATGACTATTAGATAATGCAGCATTCTATATACACACTTATTGAATCAGTGACATTTGACGGGTCGGTGAATTGTAACAGATAACGAATAATATACTGATAAATATCAGGACTGGAAAGGTTTTATGCATTAAGACTTATATTTATTCTACAAATAACTCAGGTTAAGTTTTCGTTTCTTTTAATAATATTCATTACAATAAAATACAAAGTACAATAGAAATGCATACAAAAAACTTCGAGAATAGGGGGCTAGAACAAAGCACAAAAAGTGCAAATAGTGTAAATGACCGTATGTAAAAATATGAGTATTTTTCCAGTAGCTTTTGATAATGTATAAATAAGCCCACTTGTCACAGCAGTTATATTTGCTCCCTTGAATAAGGAACCTCCTCAGTTCGTCGGCAGCAGAATCGTCGAACAGTCATGAGAATCAAACATGTAGTTATAACGGCTATAATTGCAATAGCCAATATGCCAGGCATATGAAGATACTTTTTGACAGCAGGAACAAGCCCATTATCATCGTCAGACGATCCGTTGTAAGAAACGCGGATGATTTCATTTGAAGAGTCTGATGAGATTATAAGATTCCCATTTTGGCTGAATACGAGATCTACTGGGCGGAAGCATGCGCTTGGATTGGTAACACAAATGGATGGATTAGCTTCAAAAATAATGTCTTCCATTTCCCCTGTGGGTACCCGAGTGTCTGGATTTACAGACAGTCGGGCTACTTTGTATCCAGAGGGTGGCTCCCTATCCCACGAACCATGGAATGCTATAAACAGATCACCCTTCATGGAGCATGGAAATGCACCAGGTTGAGAGCCACAACCGATACCGTCGTAGAATACAAGACCGAGTGGGGCATTATGAGCCGGCAGTGAAAGTGTAGGTGGATGGTTCTGTTGGATAAACAAAAAATATTGTAGTACCTATAAATGGATTTTTGTTTTAAATCAACCAATGCCACTTACGTTTTTAGTATTTTGACACCAAGAATCTGTGTGAACAGCGTCATTCATGTAATCTGGCCATGCAAATTGATGTCCTTTCTTGTAACCTGGAAGCTCGTCGACAGTCCAGCAGTATGGATATCCGTAGTTGGTTCCCGAAACCTCAAACCTTGTCAGTTCATCGGCTGGATTTTTGTTATGGATGTCACCACCGAGATCTTCACGATATAGCTCGTCAGCACCGCAATCAACACCCCAGAGAAGATTATTTTCATCAAGTGCCAGACCAACAGCGTTTCTAACACCTTTGGCAAATGTCTAGAAAAATGAAGAACACGATGATTAGTATCATTCCTTATTAATTATTATAATGCTTTGTAAACTCTAATTTTTAGGGCTTTTACCTCTCCCTTTTGATATTCATATCCGCCAAGGGGAATTCCCTCTGCCATATTAAATCGTCTAATCTGAGCTCTTGTATCACTTTCCTCCGCATTTGCTGCTGATCCTACACTGACATATAAACGATTAAATCTATCCACAATCAGTGATCTCGTTAGATAATCCCCGTCAGCAGGAATATCCTTCACAATGACTTCCGGAGCTTCTGTAACCATTGCTCTCTGTCCTGGTCCATATCCCCAACGAAGTACTTGGCTGCTTGTGCTGGCGTATAAATATCCGTTGTCATATGCGAGCCCATGATTCAGACCCAGGTTCTTCCCGTCAATAATGACAGCAGTTTTTACTGCTTTGTCTCCATCCTCATAAACGACTACTACTTGACTGGCTCCTTGTGATACTACGAGAAAGTCTCCAGATTCATCCCGAATTACTGACCTTGGCAAAGTTATGGAATTGGTGGTAGCATACCGATCAGCGTTGTAATTTTCTGTGGTATTGAAAGTGGATTGTGCGATGGCAAGCCCAAAGGCTAAAGAAAGAATATATATACTTCCTCCAAATTTAGACATTTTAAGATATGTCTGGTTTTTGGTTCTGCGTAATTGTTTTTAATGATGGTATAATTATTGTTTTAAGACCTCCGCAGCAGGTCTCTTTTTATGGTGTGCTTGCTCTTCAGCTTGCTTCAGACTGCATTAAGCATTCACAGTGAAGTGGGTTCTTTTATACTACCAAACGATGGATGGGGAAATGAGAAATTACTGAAACAATTTATTTGACACATGTCGTGCCAATATTTGACATTTACCGTAGTTAAATACGGAACCGAGGATTAGGTAAGATGCGTCATGCTTGTCTTTTTTATAAATGCAAATTTATTTCAAGTGTGTTTACCTGTTTTGGTGGGTTTATTCCGCATTTCCTTCTTGACCTATCAGAAAACTTATATAAAAATAATGTAAATTATTGTATTAGATCAATTAAAATGTTCGCTCGTGCATTGTGGTCCTGTACTTACAATTTTTTCAAGTAGGTTATAATATTATAAATCGGGGTTTGAGAGTATGCCACATGAATAAACACTTGAAACCTCGTAATTCTGTTGCTTTTGCTGTCTGAAACTTTGTAATGCGGTTCACTGGTCATCAGTACTTATTTGCATGTAATGTCTGTCAAAAGTTGATTGGAGTTGAGTCATCATTATAATTATCGATGGAAAGCAAAAACATATTCCTTGGAAAATTGCAAATCCACTTCAAAGTTTACATTTTGCGTTAATTTTTCCTCAAAAAGAGCGCACTTGTACTGTGAACATTGTATCACTTTCCATTATATTCCATTCATGTACTTACTACACAAACAGGCACAAATGTATGATAATTACATGATTGGGTTTTTTGTGTAAAAATGATGGAGCCGTGTGAACAAAGACCACTTGTAGCCACGCGCACACTTTATTTGAGCTTCTGTCACTTTTTCTCGTCTGTTCCTCCTCACTTAACTTACACTTGTGCGCTATCGCAAAATTATATTTAAGATTTGTACATAGTGTCTTAGTACACATTGATGATTACATAGTACACATTGATTATACATAGTGTCCTTTTACGCATTTCATCAACATTTGAAATAAAGCTGCCAAAATTTAGCTTATACCTATTTTTAATGAATACATCGGAGATAGTATTAAATTATATGTGCTTACAATAAAGTTTGTTACACCCCATCTCATACTTTCTTATCACCAGTTTTCCTGTGTATTTTGGTAACACAATAGCAGAATAATGATTGCGTAAGGTGGTAAAAATAAGTTTATTTTTATGTTTTATCGCAAATCACAATCGCCAAAAAAATCAGTTAAACTGTTTTGTATAATATGAACTGTGCATAATGATACAAGTGTAATGTGTAAAGGCATTTAATATTTGTGTTGCGGTGTGTACTTATCAGCATCATTAACCATTTTTAGACATGACCGTACACAGGAAACTTGGCCATAATGGGTATATCATATAATACATCTTTTCACGGAATAGTCAGACAGAAATAATTACAATTACAATTTTTACACTTTGCTTTTACTTTGGTTTTTTATCCATCCATATACAATGAAAATAGGTATGCAAGCTTGTCTCGCATCAAAAGATAAACGGCTGCTCATCCCTATAAATCACTCATGATTCGCATAAAAATAAACAAAAAAGTGGGAAATATAAATTGGGACTGGTAGTTTGAGGAATAATGATCATTAGTGCACTTACCCCTAAACACACAAATATATCTGTGGCAAGGTGTGTAGTCTACATGTAAATAAGGCTGATCACCATCATCGTCATAATCCTATTTTTTAAAAGTAAAAATGGCGATAATGATGTGTGTGTTTCTCTACTTGACTTGTATGCGGTGGTTACAGCTATAGGATGTTAATATATAATGCCAGGAATAATGATAATCATAATGTTCTACAGGGGAAAATATAATATTCAAATAGAAAAAAATCACGATATGCTACAAATCATTTCAAAAGAAAATGAGCGGACGGATGAACTGAGCAACGCGACATTGAATTAACGATACGCCTCATTATCATCGTAGTGCATATAAAAAGTTTTCAAAAGTCCTCTCGTCCTCTAGTGCCTATTAGCCTGATATGTAAATCATTACTGAGCACACACATCATCATAGGACAGGTGTACACATGTAAAAAATATCTAATATTAATGTTTATTGCCATCGCCCATTTTATTTGGTTTTGGTGTTTTTTGGTGAGATACTATTATACGCGACGACAAAACTTACATTTTAACGCGCAAACACAAGCGTTGTTGCCTCTCAGGTCAAATCACATTAATCAATTCCAACACCCTGGCCTGCCAACAAAAGCCACTGATTCTGACAACTTTAAGCTTATTTATGACTTGTTAAATGCTCCTCTCCTCAACAAGTAATCTTATACACCTTAACAGACACACATAATATTGTCAGCTTAGATAATATAGAGTCTTCCCATTTGCAAGATAGTCAATACCACAAGCAAAAATGCGCATGAAGTGTGAACACAAGTTCAAGTGTATAGCAAATCAAGTGAACTCAAAGGACAAGAAGGACACATCATTGGACATGATGAGCAGAAAACCACCTGGCTACGCAAACTCACGTCGCAAGCAAGCAAATAACAAACAAACATGACCCAAGGTAATGTAAATGGCGCACAGTAAGGTAACCTGATATTGATTGTAAATTTGCACTGCGGCAGAGTTGCTGCTGCGCATTGCGGTAATTTGTAAAAAATAATATGTTTAAACAAGAATATTATGCCCTCACATTAAATTATTTCTGAGAGTTGTGAGTATGCGATTTTGATAATACGTTATAATTTCGATTTACTTGTGTCGCTCGTTAATTTTTTATTACGAGTTTGATATCAAATTACAAAAGGTAAACTTTACAAGTCGTTGTTTATGTGTGCTATGCACACAGTACTTACAAAATTTACACAATGACACATGGACAAGTATTATAATAAAATGTTACGATTGCAGCAAATATAATGATTGTATTTCAATTTAACAAATTAATATATCTGTAGAAGCCTATTTGTGGAATTCATATTGTATATTATCCAGATTTGTACCTATTATTGACTTTTTAGGGAGTACATATATAATATTCTGGTTTTTTCGCTTTTAATTATTGCGTAACCGTACATGTTTAAAGTACAAGAACACCGGGAACATCATAAAAACAAGTCAAATCAAGACAATCTTTATGAGACTGTTAGTAGTGGTTTGCAGACACGGAGAGTGCCAACATATAAACACGTACATAGTTGGAAGTTCATAAATGATCTCCATTTCGTTTTTTGTTACAAATTATTATTGCAAATTACAATGTTCACATAACTCATAAAAATGTGAGACGTTAAACAATCAGAAGAAAAATTACTTTTTGGCACACGTATTTTATTATGGTTAAATAATAATCATTATCTTTTTCTTTACCACCATTTCATTCATTTACAACAATATTCTTATTTTTAAATAGAATGAGTACATATTATTATGACGATCTCAAGGAAGATGATAAATACGATAGACAGACAGCAAACAGTTTCTTTTTTAAACAAAAAATATTACGTGATACGTACCTTGAACAAATAGTACTGAGCTTTTGTTATGATTTCCGACAGGTGGGTAATATTAAATGGTGAAGTGGGTATGATGTAGACTGACTGCATTAGCTTTATATCATATCATATATCGCCCCTATAATAGCTTTGTACAACATTGTTATTTTCATGCCACTCATTTTCTGTTTCGCTGATTTGGAAGCTATTTCTTGTGCTTCAAATATCTACTAGATTTACTCTTAATCTTTTTTGTGCGGGAGTCGGTGAGTGAAGTGTATGTATTTTTACTTTCAAGTTTAAATCAAATATGATATAACAATTAAGTCTGTCTTAAATTTTCTCTATCTTTTCCCCTCGCTTGTATGCGTGCTTAAATACCGAAAGAGTTATGTAATGAAATCAACTCATTTTTTCTTATAAAAAAGAAAGCAAAAAGGCAGCATTTCCGTTGGCCGTGAAACACATTATCATCGTCATACAACAGTACAGATTTAGGCACATACTGGATGGCTGATAGTATACAAGATTTCCCACCCCATCTATTCTTTAATAAATTTTGGCTTGCCGTTTTGCTGAACAAGCAGATAAAACAAGAGAAGAAGGAAAAAAATGCAAAAATATTTACTTTAATTGTTTGAAGTTTACATGAAGATTACAAATAGGATAAAGAGTACAGAGCAAGCAAAATAAGTAGTCTACGTACCCATGTGGTGTTTGTTGTTATCGTGGTAAAAAATATGGTAGAACATGGATGGGTACAGCATGATAATGATACGGCGCTCGGCATTCATGATGCTTCTGTTTGACTAGGATTTATTACAACAAAATGCTTTATCGTGATTTTCTTTTTGATGATGACGACAAACGCTGAGCATGGCACAAAAAGTACAAGAGATGGGTTTGTATTATGAGTAATATGCTGTATAAGAATTCGCTGCTAAACTGGCTTTTTGACTGATTATATGACTTTGAGAGGGCGAAGAGCAGCATTTCTTCCGATAATGATGATTGGAGTTAAAAAGTTACCTTCTCGCTTGACGTTGTTTTCGTTTGGCTCATGCGAATTTCATTTTATTTTGATAATGAGGCGGATTATATGAGAATTTGTAGGAAAGAATTTAATAGGTAAATGTGACCTGCTAAGTATACAGAGAATAATACGGACTATCAAATATATTTTAATGATGTTTTATGTAATTTTACACGTATAATTGTGTGTATTAAAAGTATGTGTAGTGTTCATAACTGAGATTATTTTCAAGGTTGTAGATCGACATGTGCGATTTAAATGATATTTTTAGCATAAATTAGTCTTATATTCCGTGGATATTTCCCAACATAAAAATATTCATTCATTTTTGCTCATCCAGAGAACAGGTAAATCTCATAAATCTTATTATCTTTTATCCACTTTGCGTCGGAAAACAAAAAGCAGCTAATCACCTTCATTAATTAATTGGCAACCTATAAGATCATGCGTAAATTAGAAGCAAACATGATGGTAAATCTGTAAAAATAGATTTGTGAACATATTTTTAAACATGAAAATAATAGCACATTACACAATGCGGAGAAATGAGCGAAGTTAATCGGTTTAGCACGAAGATTTGTTGAATTTGAAAAAATATATGGATTAAAAGATCTAATTTCTTCATTGAAAATAATTAGTCTTGCAATGAAAAATCTTTTTATAATATTTTAAAATTCCTTTCTCATTTTACTAAACTAAAAACCAGATGATAATGAGAATTTATACAGTTTTCCTATTGTGATTTGATAAATAAATGAGTCAGGGAGAGGGATAAAAAAGTGTTGAACTGGGTTGTTGTGTGTCAGAGCATCTTGTAATGTGAAGATGTTTGGACACGGAAAAGGCATAAATAGAGAATGCCACCCAGGTATAATAACTACTCTTTGAGATGCATAATTCCATTTTACAGGTGAGTTAATTAATAGTGTGCAGAGTGCACACCACCTAATGATAATTGCATAACAAGACGAAAGGAGAAAAACCATCTTCACTTTTTTTAGCAATAACAGCATCATGGGCATTACCACCAACGGCATAGAGCAACTACTGTACTGCTTATTCTTCTCTGCTTAAAAGAATTATTATAAAATCCATAAAAATGACATGCCATGTTTTATGCACACCATCACTACCACCAAGGAGGACGGAAAACATATCATCATCCGATTTATTCATTTGTACAATTTACTTAACATTTAGCTGGGATTTTGTGTACAAAATAAATATACGAGCACACACGCAAATGATATCCTGTATAAAATCCATGCAATTCATCAGAAAACTCCCAAGAATAAAGTATCTTTTAAGCGAAATCTATTTTTATGTTTGTTCTTTTTTGTTTAAAAATTCAATTATTTCCTCCATTCCATGCATTGTTAAGTCGATGTACATGTTATCCAAGCATTTAATTCTTCGTCAATTATTTTTTACTTAAAACTTGAAAAAATAAGCGCATCTAGGCGGAAAACGATAAGCTTATTTGCATATTAGACAACATTATGACGATGTAGCGTATATAGTATTTATTTACTTAAACTGCCAATTAGTTGAATCCACACAAGAGAAGTGATGTGCATTCACGGAAAAAAGGTGTGGAAAAATAGTATACTTAATAATTATACTAATTCTAACCATTTATATGTTTATTTTAGATTTTTGTTCTATCTACTTGCTTTCAAGTTAACATTGTACACACAAAGGAGCATCGTAATACATCATACTAATGCCAGCTCCAATAAAGAAAAACTCTAAAACGCAGAAAAACAACTTGTCTTGTTGTGTCTTCTCTGCTGATTTTCAGTTCATGATATATATATTTTATTTTCTAGTTGTTTGCCTTAGCAGAAGAAAATAATAATAGTAATGAAAAACAATAAAAATACAAATAATACATTTAACATTTTTTAAAGTGATCAAAAAGCTGATTAGTCGTGCTGATAAGAAGAGAAGAAGCAGAATAAAAAAATATTATAATGAACGGTTGGTGGTGGTGGCAGTAGCAGTTCAGAGGAGGCTATTTCACCTGTTTAAGGTGATATCGTTTACATTTCAGAGAAGATGGGCAGCGGTTGGTGGTGGTCTCGTGTGTTTCGCTGTGATACAATATTATTTAGTATCAAGCAGTGCTTGTTTTTTAAAGAAGATAATGCTAAATTGTTGAAACAAAAAAATAATGAATAGTTTATTTTTCTTCTAACTACAACCCACAGTTATAATTATAAAATTGTATTTTGTTTCCCGTATTTACTTTGCAAAGAAGGTTTATGTAATAAAAAGGTAAGGAAGAAAAAGATGAGATCTGCCACCTTTTGCCTACCTGCTTGCGTACCACCGCCACCCATATCATTTGATTCCATATCTCCAACTTATACTATTAACTAATTTTATAAGCACCTATATAATTCGACATAACCTACCTCAGCGTTTTTACTGGCTTTAAAAGGCAGTAATAAGAAATCAGGATGAAAATCTGCAATGTGGCAGTGATACATAATCCGAGTGATGAAAATAAATAATCTTTGGTGGTAAAAATAATTATTATAATTGACCAGAATGTTATATTTATCGCAATTTGCGATCGCGTTACTATATATCTTTTAAAGAAAGTCAGATCGGACAAGAGACATATGGGGCCGTTTATAAATAAAGAATGATATATAGTGCAACGATTTTGTAAAAAGTTTCAATCATTTCGGTGTCGGATTTACATTTTATATAACATATCAGTACAATCATTTAGGAATAGCCCCATAGTTTACTTTTCCGTGTAAACGCCAGTTTCATTACTTTTCCTTATTGGTTTTCAAGTTCAATGATAAAACTGTCTGATGCAAATACAAATTTTAAAATTCACACTAAAAATGAACTTTTTCGTGTTTCTGCAATTTATGCAGTTTCGAACGCATTATTATAACAACCAGTGAAAAGAGTTTCGAAAAAATAATATAAAATGATGAAAGCCCAAGGGCTATACAGTATTTTTTCCCTTTTTTCTGTTTCAAGATTACCTATCACACATGCAAAGGCTCTCTGCTGGTGCTGATATCACGTAAACGAAATTGAAGAGGATGCACGGATAAGAAATACAAAGGAAAAAATCAAGAGCAATATTCTAGCAATTCAGCTTTGGCTCTTACTATTACTTGACATCTATAAGCGGTTGCTCTACTATCGTTTTTGTGTTGGCTCTGTGCACTCAATTCTCATAAATCAAAAAGATGAGGATCATATACTGCAACAAAACAGCAATTATAATAAACCATCACTTTATTCACTTTAAAAAAATATTGTACAAAATATTATGCAATGCGTGTTCTTTCCGAGAATACATTGTTTGTAGATACGCGTACAGGTAAGTATACAATAACGAAATATATAGCAAGACAAGCTATGATTTCAGGTATTTATATTTCGTATTGTAAATAAATACTCGTCCAGCCAGACTTCTTCTAGATCAAAAGAGCTCAGCACATTATACAAAGTGTACGTGTAAAGAAGCAAGCAAAGTCTGCTCTACTCACACGTTTTGGCAACCCATAATTAATCCAGATAAGCCAATTTCCTGCACAGCATGAGTAAATATTTGCCTTTCTGAATCATTTTACAAATCTAATTTATCGTTCACATCACTTACATCACTTAACCGAAATTATATGTGCCTATCTGTCTGCTTATTTATATGTTTAGTTAATCTGCTATAGTTATATAATCACTACTTCTCTCATGAAAATAAATGCCAATGCACTGCAAAAAAGCAACCAATAATAGTGTGCAAGTATGCAAGTTATAGTAATAATGCAGTGCATTTACATGGCTATGTAGCTTTCAAATTTGTTACCTTTACTTCCTAACATTTTTCAAGGCTTCTGCATTTTTGCCACTTGCTACACCACATCATTTAAAAGAAAGAAAAATACATATCGCATAAAAAAAAATTAGTGCACATTTTAATGTTCGCATCATACTGGGTTGTTTTAGAACACAACACACATGCCGAGCTACTCAAAGAAAAATGCTGCATTTTTTGACACCCAGAGAAGTTTGGGATAATCATCATGTAATGTTTATATTGTACTCATATGCATACATAATTT
This sequence comes from Entomobrya corticalis, assembly GCA_034694325.1. Taxonomy (NCBI): domain Eukaryota; kingdom Metazoa; phylum Arthropoda; class Collembola; order Entomobryomorpha; family Entomobryidae; genus Entomobrya; species Entomobrya corticalis. The sequence goes on along the minus strand of JAQFYG010001313.1, from coordinate 3,221 downwards.
CACAGGAAATCCCAATAACCTTTTTGACATGATGATGATGAGATATGTTAAGCTTGTTGGTTTGTTGGTGATACTGGTCAAAAGAGTCTGAAGTCCAAGTCATTTTTTTGGATGGATGATGTCAGCTGGAGTCCTGTAAAGTTGCAAGTTGAGTTATACGTAAAGATGGGTCGGAGTTGCCCATTTCATTTTAATAATTTGCCATTCTTATAGAGCACAAACAAGTATTTTAGTAATATAAATGTTGTGAATTTAAATGGGAGCATGTTCTTAATGCATTCATCATGTAAAGAGAAGAAGCGACAAGTATTTTGCTAGTTAGCGCTTTTCCTTAGTCGCTTAATTGTTAATCTTTTCATTTCAAGTTGAGTAAATGTTAACACAGATCGACCAACTAATCCCACTGTTTCTGCTTTTGAATATTTTTTTTCGTTTTTATTGTATCAGTCAGTAGTAATAATAATGAAAGAAGACAGTTTTTCTTCTTGCTCAATTTAAAAGAGGAATAAGAAGAAGCCGTCTAATTATACACTTATTACGTTTAGACTTGAAAAGCAGAGGGTAAAAACTGAACATTAACAAGGGTAACAGCAGGAACAGGGAATAAAATGGCAATTGAACAACAGCAGCTCGACTTTTTGTTTCTTTTCAAATCAACATCATCCTCAAAAGCACACTAAGAGCGGTGCTCTTTCTTATTCTTGCCTATTCATTTATTTTATTGTAGATGAAAAAACTCGGAATTTAGCTAAAATAATATAATATACTATGAACGTTATACTTATTTTCTTAAATAATCTTTCTCATCCCATTAACAATTGCATTCATTTTCTTGGCTCTCACACCAAATAAATATATTAACATTGTATACATACATCTTAAATATGTTTTCAAGAAGAGAAAAAAGGTAGATATACTTGATTCGTATTTGTACGCATTACCATGCATAATAACATTAGTATTTGCTACCCATTGTTAATTATTATTGTTTGGTCAGAGGCGCTTTTATACTAGCAAAATGATATATTAGTTCTGGCTTGTGTTATTTGTGCGCATCTCCACATGCGGTCCGATCTGATAAAAATGTGTTTAGAAAAAAATATATTCCAGCATCTTTCGCAGAAGCAAAACCAAAGCAGAAGAAGTAGAAGAGCACAGACTTGTTTTCCTTAAAGACGAGAATAACTACTTTGGTTGGTTTCGTTGTGGACTTGGTATTTTGCTATTGTGTCTCTGATGCATGACATGTGCGCTTGTGGATGCGAAATACATTCTATTACTTTATAGCTGTATCTACATAATACTTTCTTAAGAATATGATATAAGCAAATAAAAAGAATCATTAAAATTGAACCAAGCCAGTCAGGACAGGAGTTGTAGGAGTGTTCAAGTATTTCTGTATTAGAAGTAGGCAGACTGAGAATTAGTTTACCTTGCTCAATAGCCGTGCTTAATATATTTAATTTAAATGCACAATACGTCATAATAATAATTTTGATGAATGATATGATATATCATGCCACTCCAACACAACATCCTCTTTTATGAGTATGTATCTGTCTATTATTATTATGGATGCACACCATTCATTTTGAATTCAACAGCAATTCAGGTCAACACCAACAAATGCAATTATTACCAATAATTTTATTTTTACCCTTTTCCTTCACATAACCTATCATATTAGTTATTCATCATCACCACTACACAAAAACAATTGTCAATATTTATTTTCAATGATTATACACCTTTCCCTATCAATTTCCACAGAAAATGCATGCGAGATGGGAGGAAATGAAAGGGTTTATATACCTTAAAATTTTATTTCCTTCTTATTTTAGTTTGATTCCCCTTTCGTTTCATTTTTCATATCTGGCTTAGTGTACATTGCAGCTTTTCTTTATTTTATTCATTTTTCTCTAAGAATGTTAAATGACTATGATCAAGTAAATAACAGCAAGAGAAAATTAGAGATGATCTGGTCTGGCCAACACTTGAAGGTGCCGAATGGGCCTAACACAAAGCTAAACAGATGAAGCTGACCCAGTCATCATCATCTTCTTCATCATATTGCATATTATTTATTATTAAAAACGGAACATAAAATCCATTGCTTCAATGTGCAACTCCAGGATGATGATACCATGTACCAAACCATGCTGTTTTTTCTGTAGCAATAAATTTTGAGGTGAAAAGAAATGAGTTGTGTAGTGTGCTAAGTATTGTTAAAAAAATGAAGCATGTTTCGTGCTCGAGGGGAGGAGGAGGAGGAACCATTATTTTGATATAGAAAGAAAACTGTTTTACGAAGAATAACGATACGAAAAATTTAATATAGAAAAAGGGCTGAAATGATGCTGATGATATGGGAATGTGTGTGTAATAGTAATAAAAGGTAGCATCATGGAAGATTTACAGGCTCTCAAAAAATATAATATAAAGTAAGTACGCATGTTTTTTGTCTGGTCTTATTATTGTGATAGGGTGCCTTCTATATAAAGGAAGATAATATACTAACATCAAGTTAAAAGGCTGTGTCGGCGGTACACTCGCCTTTTTCGAGTTTATTAAAGGATGAGATTGGACAGCACGCATATGTCATGTCAAAATGTTTTTGTGTTCCCTTCATCATCATCAACACCATCAAGTTATCCCAATCGCCTCTTGCTCTTCTTGTAAAAGCATACATACTCATATATGATCTTAATATCTATAACATCCTCCTTTCTCCTTTTTATCTACATGTATTACCTATATTAAATTCATTCTATTCCCTATTTTTTTGTGGTCTTATTTCTGTGTTTTGATGATGATAAATAATGGCCAATATTTAGCAATTCAAGTTTTTGCCCTGTCTGTTCATATAAATATATCATAAGAACTGAAAGAGAAAAGAATGATGGAAATGTTTGGTTTACACCTCCCATTTATTACCTGTAATGTTGATGTGTGCGTTACTTAAGTGAGAATGCCGAGTATCTTTGTGTGCAGTATGCATTTACACACTATTCGTTATTGAGTTTCTGAAAGCAACAAACTACATTTTAAAAGTGGAGAGTAGTGTACTTAATCGTTTCTCACTTAAAGCGCAGCAGCAGCACCAAAAGCGGTAAATGAACTTTTTGACGGGTTTTTATGGACAGAAAGGGGGAAATGAATCGGAAACAAAAAGCAATAAGGATCCACCCTTTTGTTTGTTTCCATGATTAAGTGAATGGTGC
>JAQFYG010001312.1:0-19747 GCA_034694325.1 Entomobrya corticalis | reverse complement strand
TGTAATGGTTCCAATCAAGTAAATTACGTAATAATAGATCGGAATACGCCAAGCTGTGTGAAGTATGTAAAAGTCAGTTAGAATAAGTCAATTCACATAAATTATGTAGCAGTCGGTTATGCTACGATATTTTGGACAAGCGTGAGCGAATAGTTTAAAATTTGATTGAATCGAAAATATAAATAGTGCAAATATAAGCAAATCGTCGTATTTAAAAGAAAACTATTTTTCTGCTAAAACAGTTCTTTTCTAGAGCCCGTCATTTGTGACGGGCATTTCATCTAGTGTTTTATATTCCCATCCCATAAGAAATCACGAAAATGTTAAATATTTTACTTTGGTTTTGTGCCCAGTACACGAGACTAGCCAGAACAGACAGACAAACTGCCATGCACATACATATTTGCTTGAAGATCGGCCGCATAATAATAGGAGTTTCATTTCAGAGCAAGTTGAGATAGGTCACAGCATGTGAGTCGGTGTGCATGTACACATGTACATAGATTTATCCACTTACAACTTATCGTTAAGCAATTAATCTTGCTTGATAATCTTTCTTTACTCCATGATATTCTCCATTTTACATTGAGAAGTGTGCAGTTGCTATTCGGCCGTGGTCATACGCAGTTGCATTTCCAGTGTCTATATAGTACTACTAAATATCAGGTTTTTTCTTCCACGTTTGTGAAGGCCGAATTGTTGTTGCTACCTTTATAGTTTATTCAGAAGGTGTTGTATCTGTTTTGCCGGAGCTACTTATATAATACCACTTGAACCGCCGACAAAGGCTAACACCAGAATGGGAGGAAAGTATTCCAAAATGGACCCGATGGAGGTCCCAATACCTGGAATTAACAACCTGGTAGACTCAGACGATGGTTTACGGCACTTTCAATACGAAATCAGAAAGCGGTAAAGACTGGTCAAATATCATTGGCATCATTGGTTTTATCATTAGTTACAGTAAAATATAAATTGAAACATTTGGCAGGTATGCTGTCTACCTCGACTGGAAGGAGGGGATTAACGAAAAAGAAGGAGGCTATGAAAAGTTCACCAAGGGCTACGAAGAATTTGGCATTCACGTAAAGCCTGATGGAACTATTGTAGCAAAGGAATGGGCTCCAGGAGCAGAGGCATTGTACCTGGCTGGTGCTTTCAGTAAGTCTTATATGTGTTAACCTGTATTGTTAAAGCTTGTTACATGTCAGCCACGAATAGCCTCTCCTCGGTCTTTTATGAGATATCACGGTAATCGTTTCTTCTGTTATTTAAAATAACAATAATGAACAGATAACTGGAACAAGACTGAGTTCCCGTTTCAAAAGCTAGACTTTGGAAAGTGGAGCTTAACACTTCCGCCAAATCCAGACGGAACGCCTGTGATTGCTCATCTTACCGAAATAAAAGTTAGTCTCTCTGCCACAATTGTGGAATGATATATGGGGCAAACCAATGATAATTGGTCTTTGATTGTTTGCAAGAATCTTAAGTATACATGCCATCTTGCTACTACGTCATGCTGCGTCGTGAATACTAAAGTTTATTTTACATTCAGGTATTTGTCAAAGATAAGCACGGAAATTTACTGGACCGTTTGTCACCGTGGGCAAAGTATGTGGTTCAACCACCAAAGGAAGAAGGGTACATCTATCGCCAGATACATTACCAACCTTCCGAAGTAAGTTTTAAAAATTGCAAGTTGAAAACGTGATAACGCAAACCAAACTCCAGCTATTTTAAAGAATTTTTTATCTTATAGCCGCATAAATTTCAACATCCACGGCCAAAGAAGCCACAAAGCTTGAAAATATACGAATGTCATGTTGGCATTGCATCTGATGAGCCAAAGGTTGCTTCATATGATGAATTCACTGAAAATGTTCTCCCAAGAATCAAGAAATTGGGTAAGCTAGTAAGGAATTAACAACGGCATAAAACTATTAGTATCTGTGAATGTTATTGCATAATGTATTTTAGGTTACAATGCAATTCAGTTAATGGGTATTATGGAGCACGCTTACTATGCCAGTTTTGGCTATCAAGTAACCTCGTTTTTTGCCGTATCAAGGTACACAAATTTTTACTCTTCATTGTTTAAATGACTTAATTATTAACAGTCCTTACAAAAAGTTATATTGTTCGATTTTTATGTATGTAGCCGTTACGGAAAGCCTGATGAGCTGAAAAGACTGATTGATGTTGCACACTCCATGGGTTTAACCGTTTTACTCGATGTTGTTCATTCTCATGCTTCCAAAAATGTTTTGGATGGTCTCAATATGTGGGATGGTACTAATGCTGGTTACTTCCATGACGGACCCAAGGGAGAGCATCCCTTGTGGGACTCTAGATTGTTCAACTATAGCGAGTACGAAAACATGAATTTTTTGAAATGCTCTACTTCACAAAAGTTAATTGCAAATTTCCTTAACTGATGAGAAACTATTCAATTTAAATTTTTAGACATGAAGTTTTGCGCTTCCTTTTGTCAAACCTGAGGTGGTTCATGGAAGAGTATCAGTTTGATGGGTTTCGGTAATCAAATCAGACCACATTTTTCATTAAATATTTTATAAAGCTTGTCAGTTGTAACGTGTCATAAACTTTATGCAGGTTTGACGGTGTTACGTCTATGCTGTATCATTCACGTGGAATGGGGCATGGATTCTCCGGTGACTATAATGAGTATTTCGGATTAAATACTGACACTGATGCTTTGGTGTACTTGATGCTTGCCAATGACATGCTGCATACTCTGTACCCAGAAGTCATTACCGTTGCAGAGGTATTTTTCAAACTTACCCATGATATTCTTAACAAATAAGGTAGGGAACATATGAAACGTGACATGTGCTTTTCAATAATTTATAGGATGTTTCCGGTATGCCGGCTTTGTGCCGTCCTGTGACAGAGGGTGGCGGGGGATTCGATTATCGATTAGCAATGGCCATTCCTGACAAATGGATAGAGATTCTAAAGAAGTGCCAGGTGCGTAACTTGGGATCCTTTACTTTTAGAAAATGCAACGGCTAATAGTTTGAATTCTGTCATATTATTATGTAATGACAAAAACAATATTCTCTTCACAGGACGAAGACTGGGACATTGCCAATATTATTCACACCTTGACAAATCGTCGTTGGCAGGAAAAGTGCATTGCTTACTGTGAAAGTCACGACCAGGTTAGCAGCATAATTTAATTAATTACAGCAGTCTTCCCCAGTATAGAATTACCTACATCAAAATATTTACTTAACGTGTAATTACGAGGGCATTTTCCGTCAAAGTGACCAGCTTTTTATTGTCAAATGTCTCGTTTTAACATAGATCAACAAATTTCATTTAAGCACTTCACAATTATTTCACCAATTGACAAGAGCAACGATGTCGTCTGTGACGAATGCCGAGGCTTTGTGTACGAGCCATAAAATTTGAATTTTCAGGTGCAACTAGTTTTTACTCTGGAGCCTGTGGGCCAGCTTCTAGCTAATATGATTGAAACTTTTTTGTGTTAACGCTATATTCATAAAGGTTTCATCATCACAAGTTAAAATTTTCCGGAGAAAATTATCTTAATCTGCAAAATACATGTCTTGTAAAGTCAAAGAACTTGGTCTGATCATAAATATTAGCGCTTGTAAAATTCTAGTTGGCTTATGTTTCCTGCTCTAAATCCAACGGAGAAGTGCAAAAGGATACAGGTTGACATTTTTCTGATATGAAACAGAATTCTCCTTTGACTGATGTACAGGTTTTTATCTGATAATGTTTTTCTGTAGAGATACAGCCACTAAAAGTCTGGCCATTTTGACGGAAAAAGCCTACGTATCATTATCATCAAATTATCATTTTCATTAAAAGGCTCTGGTTGGAGACAAGACAATTGCTTTCTGGTTAATGGACAAAGATATGTACACACACATGTCCACCGTCTCCGATCCAAATCCTGTCATTGACCGCGGTCTTGCTTTACATAAAATGATTCGCTTGATTACTTTGGGACTCGGCGGAGAAGGCTATTTGAACTTCATCGGTACAAATAATTTTATGGAGTAAAAAACATTAAAACTAATGATATTTAAGCTATTTTTTGATAACTTATAAATTGATGTGAATGTACATTGTCAGGAAATGAATTTGGGCATCCTGAATGGCTTGATTTTCCGAGAGCAGGAAATAATGATTCGTATCATTATGCAAGACGTCAATTCCATTTAATTGATGACGAATTACTGAAGTACAAATTTTTGGCTCGATTTGATGAAGCTATGCTGAAATTAGAAGAAAAACATGGTTGGCTCCACAAAGACTCGGTGAGATTTGAATATCATTATGATCTTATCATGCATGCTGACTGTGCACCGAAATAAAGTTAATTCGTCAAAGGTCAGCACTTTTATTCAAGCATTAAGTTTTTAGTTGCGTTTTATTTTCTTGGAATAGGGATACGTGAGCCGCAAACATCAAGGAGACAAAGTCGTAGTATTCGAGCGCGGCGGTGTTGTTTTTGTATTCAATTTCCATCCAACTCAAAGCTTTCCTGACTACAAGTAAGGCCAATATTGGAATTGTGTGCACTTGCAAACTTTATTATTTCAAAATGCATTAAAAATATCTTCTGTGATTTTAATTAGGATCGGAGTGGATGTTGGTGGTAAATACAAAGTAGCTTTGGACAGTGACTCTGGAGAATTTGGCGGTTTTAACCGTTTGGACCCCAACACTGAGTTTTTCACGTCTCCGGAAGGTTGGGACAACCGACAAAATTCTCTAATGGTACATTAACGCCAAATACTTAAATAGAGTATGCGTTCGTTTAAATACTATGTACATTTGATAACAATTTACAAATTTTGATTTCTAGGTTTATATTCCGTCACGAGCAGCTTTTGTATTGGTGAAGCAAGATTAACACTTTGGAAAAGAAGCCTCAAATATTTGAGATATTACTACATTTTTACAGCAGCAAGGATGGTATATTTGCTCATCATTTTATTTCTGCTGCCAAGTGGCAAGCAGGAATCTATTCTTCTTGACGTAAATATAAATAAATTGTTTTATGCAATTTTGTCGACAATCAAGATACTCCAAAGATGTTTAATTCAATCTAGCTAATTTTTTTCTGAAATTATAATGTTTGTACAATGATATTAGGTGTTATTGACGAATGAGCTTAGATTCATAGACTCTACTTAATAGTAATCCTTAACTCTCATTAAAGAAATATTATCTAAATAGTTCTATATAGTTGTTATGTATCATGTTTATTTTTAACGCTATTTTCTTGATGATGTATCTCTATATACAACTGGACCAAATGGCGAATGATTAGCTATCTGTGGAGACTGAGTGTGAGTGCCAAAATTTAGACGAAGTTAGTGTGTAATCAAGATAAATAAAATCTAGCTCATTAAAAAATACTATAGATATGAATTTAATAACTAACTAAAAATTCTATGTATATCGAGAAATTGTTTTAAAAGTGCTATCACGTACAATAAAGCGCAAAATATTTTTAATAGTCTTAAAATCGCATTTTTATGATCACCTTTAATATTCTGAAACATCAGTCTGCTTTCAGACATTTCATCTCAAGCATCATTAAAATATAGAGTTTTGTGAAAAATGTCATGATGATTGCACTTAAAAAGTTTTGATGACGACCACACACTACTAGTGTAATATTACGTCGTGCGCTGCTTACGTATTTTATGCATTGAAATGGAATTTCAAAAATAAAACCCAAGCAATTTTTTTCCGCAATTTAGTACATGATTGTAACATCAGACATGGATTTTATTTTAATAATACACATCAAGTATCATATATAATATATTGAATATGTAGTTTGCTCAACAACATCAATACGTACGGTTTTTATAATTTGGTGACTTAAAAATAAAATAATTTAACCCATTCATAAAAAATGACAACATAATATATTATATAAGAACAACATTGAATGAAATCAGCGTTTCTTCCGTCACTGCATTAAAATTACATGAGTTTGCGTTTTAATCAATACGACGCCGTTTTAAAAACACGTATAATTAAATTTTTGTGACTTTTCAATTCTTTTCTGCGTTGTACTGCTGCATGAGATTTTTTAGCGGAGCACCAGCAACAACTGCAGTTTTAACACCGATTTGTATAAATTAAAGTTCAACATTCAACAGCAACAGTTAATTTTCTCAATACGGGTGGATTGGTTCCTTTTCCTTTTGTATCAAAAAATAGTTTTAAAAAGTGAACCGAGCAAAAAGTTGTTGGAACCCCACATTTTCCTGCATTATCATCATTCAAAATAATTATATTTAAGTTATGATATTTCTAGTCATTACGTTAACATATACAATAATAGTAGCTAGTTATAATAACGATAATAAACAAACAATATATTATTATAGCAGTACAACAATACAATATAATAAAATAAAACAACAGTACAAAGTCGTGAGGAGGCAAGCTTTTAATTAAGCTCGGCTCTATTATCACAGTCTTGAAAATAATGGTTGAATATTACTACAATAATAGTCAATAATAATAATAATAATCTTATATGGTTTTTTACATAACAAAAAAAGATTACAAAAACACAGGAAATTATTCGATTAGATTAACACTAGGCAGATTATCCAAGATGATGACGATTCTACTCGGTGCTGTTGTGCTGAGAATGAATATTTAATGGGCACAATACAAGTATAAACATTGATTGAACCTAAAGTTAAAAGTATAAAATAATGAAACAATTTTACGGTAAAAAATCCTTGGTTTGGTGAAAAGTTACACTGCACTTATCTTTCAGTACAGTTCTGAATAACAAAACCGACTACATATTACTCAAGCTGTAGCTGTATTAGTAAGATTAAGAGGTAATTATACTCTCAAATGACATTTTATATTAATTAAAGACGCATTGCCGATTTTCATTTACTATCCGGCATATATTTTTACAAGTTTTACACACATAGAAAGGTACAATTTTCCAGCTAATTCTATTTTATCTTCATTTTAACATTTACCTGCCTGTAGTACGGTAAAAGTACATCCGACAAAATCTTTCTAAATACTACGTTTACAACAGTTCTTTGATTTAAAATCAGGCTTATGATTACTCAATGTTAAGTACAGTTCTTTTCTGTGGTATTAAGCTGCATTGACAATTTTAAGTAGAAAATAATAGTTTAAATTATAAATGTTGCTGATGTACATGATGGTAATGCAGAACTCTCTGCAAACTCAAAATTTTGAAACTAAACTATTTTGCAAAAGATAAAACCGAGAAAAGACGTTGAGTTTTATTTTAGTGTAGCTTTTCTGTTTTATGCCGATTTGATTTTTTATAAAACTTCCAATGTTTTTTGGATAAATTGTAAAGGAGTCATTTCAGAGAAACAAAATTATAAATTGTTATGTCGGTATTTAGTAATTCATACTATATAAAAGTTCTTATACGCTAATTGTTCTTATCGATATTTTTTATTTCGTTTCTTAGTTTACAGCCAGAAATTGATATAATTGCGTCTCTACTTCTACCACATTATCTAAACATCCATCAAATGAGAATCGTATTATATTCATTTTGTGACATTTGGAACAATATTTCGAGCATTTATTGATGGTAGACAAGACTACGAGTAATTTTACTTTTGCATTTGCAAAGGTTGTTACTCGTTTACAGTCTTTGATGCAGTCAGTTCCACATTGCATAACATTTTAGCTAGTCACATACCTGACAGTCACATCGAAATCGCTGCTTCCTAACCGGCAAATGGCAAGAATGCTCATTAATCAGTAGACGGTTACAAATTTGTGACAATAATGCGACATGGATTACTTCAATTCAATACGGTATAAATGTACATGTATAATCATAATAATATGCCTCAAGTCGTTTTTTGTTCAAAAACTTACAAGACTTAACTACTAGTAGGTTATGTGAAAGCAGTTCAAATATTGAGGAGTGCCAATGTCCAGCATGAGTGGTGGAACATTGACTGACTAGAGAGGATGTGTATCTACATCTACACGACACGCAAGTTCAATAGTTAACACATTTTTTATACGATGGTGAACTACTGTTAAACACATAGTATGATAAACACATTTTTGTATCTTGTCTGAAATATTTTATGCTGATGTCATGACTGTCCTAACGCACTCAGCAGTTACTAAAGTTGTCAAGTTGTTCACCTTTCTCTACCAAATTCGCTATTACACCTAGATCATCTAATTTACACTCATGTAGTCCAAGCAATATATACATCACCTTCCATCACTTCAGGAACCACCTCGCGTTAACGACTAATATTTAGGACTAATAAATTACCGTTACATATTACGCGACCTAAATATATCTTTTTATATTTGTTTCGAAAAGTTAAATTCATTACAATAAGAATTGAAAGAATAATTTTGTGTGTAACCTGGTTGTTGAAAATATAATCTCACTGTGAAGTATCAATAAATTCTAAACTTTGATTTTAATAATAATAAAATGCAGATGAGCTATATAAAAACCAAAAGCGATTGCTTCAAGAGGGATCTCTTTTCTTTTTTCTTCTGCATTTTATGTTATACTAAATTTATTGGGAATTGAGAGAACTAGATGCAAGAAGAGTGTTGGTAAAAAGAGTAAAGAAGTAAGTTTGTTAAGTAAGTCGGATAACAAAGAAAGGAGTACATATTCATGCAGGTTTTTTACTCTGGTAATCTAATGTGAACCTTTACATGAGTTGTTACAGATTGGTACAACAATGGCTACACACAACAAATATTTATCATTAGTCCTTCAAATCGATTAATTAAAAGTTGACGCAATCTATGTTTTAATTGTTTTTTTCGCAAGTAATGGCAGTAAAATAAAATAAAAATATTAAAGTAATAATATGAAAAATAAAAATTTTCTTTTGAAACCTGCTCTTACTGTCTTATATCATATACACTTACGAATTCGGTGCTAAGCAGATTTATTATTCTTGTCGTAATTACGGGTGGCCCTACCACTGCGATTATTATCCCATGCGTTTTGGACTTTGAATGCAATTCCTTACTTGTATGACAGGAACGAGCCTCGAGCCCCTATGGTTATTTTACTCATTACCGTACATCATCCAGATCAAAGGCGTATTGCATTTCTCCGACTCCATTATATCTTTTGTGTGTATGTGTGCATAGCCCTCCTTCTAAAGTAAACTAAAACCATGAGTCCATTATTTGTCTCAAGATACGAATAAACAATTTAGTCCTAATGATTTTTCTTACTGTACTCCTAAGAACTTTGTTTCATTGAAACATATATCATACAACGACTCATTCTCTTTCCCTGTTTCTTGAATGTTCGCATGCAGAGAACAATACAAAAAGATCTTTCTGATCTCATAGATTTTTCCAACCGATGTCCAATTATACAAACAGTAAATTTTAATATATTAGATCGTATCATAACTGGATTGTTCAGGTATAACCTCTAGTAAGATTGTTGTTTGTTAATCTGCAATAATGGACTCGCACACACACCTTGTGGGAAACTACTTGTTCGAACAAATGACGAGAGAGACGTTCCTCTTCTGCCACTTTCTGTCGCAGCTCATCATCTTTTCCGCTCATAATTTTCTTTCTACTTCTCCATAACTTTTTTTCTTTCCTTTGATCTAAAATTTCAGATAGGATGAAGAATAGATTTTCTCCACTGTTTGTTAATACTCTTGACAGATGTTTGACCACTCACACATCTATCGTGTAACATACTGAGAGGTGACAAAAATTCAGACGAATGTATAACAGTGAAAAGCAAATAATTGCTACTTCAATATATGTATTTGTATATGGGTATATATATTATCTTAAATATTCTTGTTTCAATGAGATAAGTTGATAAATACATCATATAATATCATGTGTACCTATTAAAACATAAATATGGAATGGCAAACACTTCTCTTCCGAGTTTAGGAGCAGCCACATTCTTTGACGATGGCATCTTTTAAAATTGTGACTATCAACTTGGGACCTCCATTCCTGTTTCCGTTTGGATCCAGATGAAGAACATCTAACTCAGTCAGAGCAGTGGGGACACAGCATGGTCTTGGTGCAAATTTCTTTCCTTTGGTTTGATGAAGGATGTGCTGAAACATGGCATGTGTGGATGCGTAAGCGACGCGCCTTGCGTTGCATCTCCCATCGCAAACATGCGCATCAAACTCCTTTGGCTCAAGAATGACATCAGAAATCCCCAAGTCTGAAAATTTGATTTTCAGAGATCTTCTGCAGCAAGTTTTCCCGTGCCTGGTGTTGGCACATTCCCTCCCTCTCCCATTGTCCCTTTTGTGGGTAAAGCTGCGAAGAGTTGATGGTTCCGTGGGTGCGGCACGTCGTACTCGTCGTTTCAGTAGGGCCTCCTTTGTCGGTTTCAGAAATTCCCTTGTCACCATTTTTAAGCTACTTCCGTGATTATGCAATTGGCGGGGAAGTGTTTGTTCGGTATCTTCCATTGAATCAGCAGAAATCATTCCATCTCGGGAACAGATAGCTAGTACAATAAAAGGACTAGTCTTTTGGTTTCGTACTGACCATGCAGTCACATTTCTGGTCAGATCAACCCGTATCAGTGGCTGCCCTTGCTCCGTCTCATTCCCATTCTCACAGTCGTCCATAGCCGACAATTCGGATAGTTCTCTGAGATCCGGCAAGTCCGTACTATTTTGCAATTGACCAGTAAGCTGGCACATGGCGGGTATAGAAAGGACCACCCGCTGGATTCTTACATCTGTTCCTTCCATTGTTGGGCTGTATTGTATCTCGAAACGAAATAGCTTCAACACCTTGCTCCCAATGGAAAACAAGTCTGAAAAAATAAAAGAAGAAAATATTAGTGTTTTGATGAAATTATGTGATGCAGAACTATAGAATAGAACTAATGAAAGAATTCCCAACTATTTAAAGCTGTCTGTCTACACTGCTAATTACATGCCGTTTTAAGTTTGTTTCTACGAATTGCAAGCAAACAACCCTCTCGGCCAAGAGATGTTGGATCGAACGGAGTGGTTTTTAAACAAAATACGCGGCGGTGGGTGATCGTTAATATAGTTATTATTTCATAACCATCATGTCATAAGAACCATCAAAATGATTCAAATGAGCCATAAATAATAATAGCATCTAATCTACAAAATAGTTTTTACTAAAATGCCCGTAGAAGCAGCGTTTACACTATCAAGCGACATGACCAACATATTTGTTTACAACAGGAAGCATTTTTTATGATTTTGCACCACCTTCCACTAATGAAGAAAATTGCAAGATTCAACACAAATTATACACAGCAGCTTTGAGTTGATGCTCACTTGTTGAAATATTATCGATGTTTTATGTAGAATCTACACATTTCAAATTCAATTGAAAATTTTTAGTGTTGATTTGATAGACCTTTTATTTATTGCATAAAATAAAGGTACGTGTATGTCTGCAACTGAAGCTAGCAAGAATGTAAGAAAGCAAGCGAACAAGTAAAAAACAACTATGCAAACATGTTTTTTCCGTTTACTTCCTTTTAGCTTGGATTCATACCCTATTGTGACTGTATTCCTTCCTACAGAGATGATTATAACTTTTGTGTAATTAGACAGGAGCAGTTAGTTCACGAACCACAAAAAGTAAGCTAGCTAGTATTAGTACAAAAAGTATCAGTAAACTATTTTCCTTTCACTCATTGTCGTCCTTGTCGTCGTCAAGAAACAAACCAGCAAAAACCATTGACTTTTCATCGAAAATATTACTTGTTCCAATTCATGTAAATATATGTAAATCAGTCTACAAAAAGGATTTTTTTAAAGAAGCGTTTACGTTGTGTATTTATTAAACAACTCAATGATTAATTTTTTGTACAAGACACAAAAAAATAAAGAGATGACATCATTGCACGATGAAAGCAAAATACGTCAGTCGGGGACAATTGAGGACGACTGTCTTACAAAAATCCGTCACCGAAATTCAATTGCCCAAAGTCCTGCTCAACCTGAATTCGGTATTACTCTCTTTTTTATCTGTTTTCTGATTTCATTATTTTAATTTCACGATCCCAAAGCTATAGACTTCCCCTACAGGCATGACATAACTCTAAGGTTAGCAGTCCTGATTAGGTGGTACAACAGGCAACAAGATAATACTTCTTTGTCCATCTTGAAAACATCAAATCAGGCAAGTTGAGATGTCGAGTACGTATTATGCAATCTCTTTATTTTGCACACTGCTGAAGTCACTCTCAAGAGGAATTGCCTTCTTTGATTTTTTGCTGCTACTGAGATAGGATTTTTAATCATGTATATGTAGAGTATTTATTTATTCGCTTGAACAGGAGGAGAGATTATAATTATAAAATTATCATCATAACTAAGCAAAATAAATAGTTGACAAGAGTACATCCATACCAAAGATCCACACCAGAACCAACAATTTTAATAGTTCGTTTTGCTTCATAACAAAATGAACGTTAAAGCGTCAATGGGTCTCTCATCTGATATATGAAAGTTATACAAAAAACAGTAAGTTGATGTCGCATAGTTTTATAGGACCTTTAAAAGAATCTATGTGTTTTCAATACTTTTTTCTATTATGTATACTGTATAAGTTAACAACAAGTGTATTCAGGTAATAGGTAGTGTTGAGTTGTATATTTTGTTTGTGCGATAAACTGCCATCAAATTGCAACGGCAGGAATAACCAGATCCAGTTTTTTTTCAATGTACGGCCTTTTTCATGCCTGTAGCAGATCAGATTACTACTAGGAAAACCTGCATTGTTATTAAAAGTAAAAACCGAACAAGAGATAGATCGATGGATGCGATGGTAGTAAATAAATAGATGAATTGAGAGACGAAGGAGAAGAGTCGAAGAAGACATGAAAGAGCGTATGCCAGGGAGAAAGAGAAGAAGAAATAAAAGCATAATATAAATACAGATGTAGACAAAAGATCTTTTGCATTTAATAACAATATAGGTACAATCAATGACCTTATGATTTAAAAAATTATTGCTAGTTTCTCTTAACGTTACGATTCCTTCACCTTCAGACCCAGTAATGGTCTCAAGTGCATATAAAAGTCTCTTGTTATTATTATTATTGTCATTATTCTCTCTGCTTTCTATAAAACTGGTGTTTTGGTACCGAACACAGCAAAAGGAGGAAAAACAACCAAATTAATAGTTAATGCCACACCAAAAGCCACACACAGACACCATATTTATTCCATTTTCATTTCATACACATGGACTAATCCACCAAAATGGGCTAATCCAGTTTAGTAAACAATAAACAATAACTTTGATCGAGTTTATGTTTGAGATGAGGTTTATAAAAAATAAAGAGAAATATCGACATATGCGGTAAAATATAGAATGTATTTGTGGGGATTCCCCGCTGAGACTGTCGATGTATAAGTAGTTAAGGTTGATCAAAGGTTTTGACCTGAGCTTAATTAATAAATATATACGTATACATTTACAGAAATCTCATAGAGATGACATACATAATCTGCTTAGCAAAGTTCTCCTATTATTAATTGTGGGCTGAGGCATTTGTTTAAACTTGTAAGAAGACATCGATTTTGTTTCTCATTTGCGCTTTTTAAAGAATTTGAAACCAAATAGAAATGTTTGAATGGATCTGTGGTAATAATTCGTTCTTTTGGAAATAACTTGACATCAAAGTAGTTTATGGTTATGATATGGTAGCTTTTAATAAATAGTCAGACCATGGCAAAGAAGCTACAATAATTTAAAAGTTATTACATTAAATCTTTCTTTTTATTTACGTAGTTTATGAGTGTCTCTTGTTAGAACCTATTGAGGGTTTTTGAGTCCGAAGAAATGAAAAAGAAAACATCTAGTGATAAAATGAATCAAAACAATTGTGCATTATTATAATAGCTTCTTCAAAAAATCTCTGTCGGCATAAATCAGCCACATTATTCGTTTAAATGAGAAGATGGGTGGCTGCACATCTTTTGTCTAAACGAGAAGTCAAAAAGTGGGAAGTGATTTTATTAGCCTGCGGAAGAATAAAAGAATTGATCAGCTAGTAATCACTCTTTGTCTACTTATTCAGTTCTTGAAAAGCGACGAGTATGAAAGAGAGGGAGAAAACGAGAAAAGAAAATCTATCTGTTTAATATACTGGCAAAGTGGACTTTTTGGGCTCGGTACGGTAATTATTAGTACTAGTTACAACATTCCAACCTCAAAATACTGTTCTCGTCAGTTAGCTTCTATCACATAATGCGACTAAATGTTCCTTTAACTTTTGCATAGATGAAAATAATATTTATGCATGTAAACAAAATGCACTCCATAGCTTGTAGTTAGAAGGACTGGCTTCTCATCCAACATATTATTTCAAAACCTGAAATAATATGTATATATTCATTTTTTACTTTTGATGATGATGAATTCGTCTTTTCATCTTTCTATTTTTCATAAATGAAGCCGCCCTTTCTTGTGGTACATCAAACAAACTTTTATAAATCTAGAACGACTAATGCTGTACCAATCAAATGTATCATCTAGTAAAAGTTACTCTGTAGCGAGCGATGCAGTACAATACAGTGTTCCTCTGTATAAATAATTATAATATTTAGCATACAGAAATTATAGTTAATCATAGTTTCATGTTTTAATGAATAAAATTGGAAAGGTGCATATATGACGAAAATGTCATTTGGAGTCAGTTCCAAGAAGCATATTACATTTTTCCGCTTCAACGAATGAAATCCCCGATATAACCTGTCGTCATAGTTTCTGTTTTCTGTATATTTATGGTAAGAATGCAGAAAATGTTGCTCAATAGTAGTTGACAAAAGATGCATCTCTCTGGTACGTGAAAGAGAATTGAAATAATGTCAATGTGAAAGAACGCCGTAGGCTGACTTGCACAGAGGCACACACTTTTATCAAACAGGTAAATCAATTTAGATGCATCATATCAACTAGTGTTATTATTGCAATTTGCCACGTTATTACAATACCTCATGTACATATAGTGTACATAAATTTAGACAATAGCTGGTTCAAGAGACGTAATGACAGATCCTGACAATGGATTACAATACTCCGTCAATGCGATTTACAAGTAGTGGTCAGTCCCATTTTTGATATTACATGCGTCGACATAGTTTGACTTACTGTAGTACCAATTGAAACTGTCAAGTTAAAAATACTTATCCTAACTTGGATCACCTCACAAAAGTCATCATTATCCGCAACAACATGATATGCCTGTCCTGCTCCTCATGTCTTATTTATTCCAATTTTTATGACGATGATGAGCCAACTGCCAAACGAACAAATAGTAGTCGGACTAGCCACAATTTTAGAAAAAAAGTCCATGACGGACAGAATACAAAATAATCATGAATGTAACTCCCCGTCGTTGTACTTATTATTAATATTATAATGAATCTACACATGTATTCATGTAGACTATATCAAGTGGGCACATTCTGTAGATGTGCATTCAGTCCCAAGTCATTTAAATCCAGATCCAGATCAGGACAGTTTAAAAATCCTCTAGTTTCTTGTTCAGTTATTTTGCAAAGAAAAAGTCACACTACTTTAATTCCAATTAAAAATGGACAAGGGCAAATGACATTTTATTAAGAGTATATGCATGTTTGACTTAGGTGTTCTTCGAAATTTACACGAGTAGAAACATGTGTTACATATATTATAATAGAATGAATTCTTGTGTGCGAATTTGAGTGGCAGGTTGACCTGCCTTCTCAAGCTTCTGGTTTTATTTCATGTTCGGGGCTACTGACGACGAAAGAAAGAAAAATCCACAGCCGAACTGCTACAAGGCAGGAATGGGATGACGAGAACAATGTGATATGAGGATGCCATCCTATTTACGACTTTGTGCCTTGGAAATCATCGCCAAGTTTTACGATCAAACAGTAGTCAAGTTATCTATGAATAAATATTTTGAAGATTGAGCTGCATTTTCTTTGATAAGCTATCCATTTGCCGAAACTTAATTACCGGGAGCGTTTGTCGCTGTGTTTTATTTTTATGTGAAAAGTAATCCCTCATAAAACTACCAAAAGTGCACCTTGCAGAACGATGCATAAATGCATTGATAAGTCTGTCGACTAAAGAAGTCATTGCATTCCTATTCCTACTCATTTCTCTTCAAGATACTGATATAAATTTTAGATACTTTGTTCAAGTAAGCCTTAATCTTACTTTGTCGTAGACGTAGACTGGTTATAAAAGGTGCACATTAAATCATGCTTTCCTTGCTGCGATTGTAAAAAAAACCTTAATATAAATGTGCTTAAACCGCACCAATACATCAATGCTGAAAGAAGGTAGTGAAAAAATGAATTATACTTAAGACTTCAATTCAAGCTGTATCTAATACGGCTACGACGACTGCCACGGAATTCCTCTAGTACATCGTAGGGATTTGTGAAGAAGAAATCAAGACGGAGGAGAAGAATGAAGAAAAAATTGTTGAGAATCGCCTTCTGTCAGCCTGTCAATCAACTTAATTCATTCTATGTAGGAAGAACCGTATAGTATGATTATGATATGCGTATATTATTGCAAAGATGCACCTTCGATATTTTCGTCATAAGCAAAAACAAAATGCGGAGACCCTACCTAAATACATGGTCCCCTCATCCTCTTCAGTTCAGATAAATAAGCACACATCACAGAGATATTCATCTTTGCGTCACTTCCCCATCTTCATGTATCTGATCTGATCAAACGGAGAGACACTAGTAACATCATCGCCTCCTCATTCAATTCCTTATTCTTATCGGCTTTCTTAATGCTTAAGCAAATAAGTTCGTCCTGCTGAGGCAACAACTACGAGTTAATAATGATAAGAGTAAAAATACTTACTCAGTGGCAGTTTTGATTAGATTGGTCACAATCTGACTTTTAAAGTCTAGTGTAAAACCATCATCGCCATGGTCACAAAATGGATCCAAGTTTTAAATTTGGCCTCACTTTTAAATATATTTGTATTGTATATTTTATCAATTATTTACATGCACTAAACTAGATCAACGATTGCATCTATATTTTCAATTTCTAGTTGGATACATATAGCTAACCAACTTTAATTTACCGGTATGTTGCCAGTTTTGTGTCCATGTTTAAACGAACGGACGTTTTCTTTAATTCATTTTTGCAAAAAGTTAAGGCCTCAGGGACAAAAATTCTAAATTATTTGAATTTGACTTTCCTCTAATGAAACAAGTGTAATACCTTAAAACAAGCAGATTTTCAATGACCTTTTAAGGGATTCTTTGATCTTTGCCTTGCATATAACATGCCCAGTATTTTGCATATTTCTATCAAATCCCTGTTATTAGACTAACCTTATCACAAAGCGGTTTGATGGAGTATGCTGAAGCTCCATTGAACACGCGATTGGTAACCTCCGTTGATGATAGAGCAAAATGCTAAAAAGAATGCAACAAGCCAGCCAGGTTTATTTGGTTTTAGGCGTAGGGGCACAGGATTTTCTACTTTCGGCACACTTTAGTTGCCTATTCGCAATACTACCTTGTTCAATGATACAGGTATTTGTTGTTTGTACGGTGAAGTTGCACAGTTTCTAGGGACTGTCACTCTATCCTTCTCTTGCCAATATTTTCGTCTGTTGATCTGATCGTATTTGTTGAAGATACTTCAACAAGTCTTTCTCTTTCACTACCTGATTCAGAGTTGTGCCGGGTCCGAAGGAAAAAAATCGTCTACTTTTTTTGCTAAAGTAATTCAATAGCAGCATTTCTGCTTTTATAGTTCGTACATTCTTTGATTTATTTGTTTCAAAATATGAACAGCATGCACCACATAATTTTTGCTTGCTGGTAGCATTTCAAATAACGAATTGATATCATAGTGATAATTGCAATCACAGTAATTATAATTTGTCAATTATCTCTGCACTCATTTATCAGCTATAAACATATAAATTATGATGATGAACGGTTAGCCAAGCACTACTTTTTGTTGAAAGTAGTAAATAGGGACAACTGAACTGATTTGTGATTTCGATTTTTACAAACATGTTACTTGGGTGCTTACAACTAAAACACATTGACTTGTTGAGTGATGTGATGAGGAGGATGATGATGGAGGCACGAAAATTTCTTATTATTGCCAATTGCCAGTCCCGAAGGTATGTATGAAATACCAAACGAACATGATTTCATAATATGCTTGTCAGACGACATTCATTTGTTTAGTACCTAAGGGAAGATACTTATTTTTTGGTGGGCCATCCAAACAAGGCATAGCTTAATAACGTAACGTGTAGTCATCAGAAATCCTGTGCTTATGGAGACCCAACAGATCATCATCAGTATTACTATTACATTAAAACTAAATATATACATTTTATGTAGTTCTATGTGACTGCTATATGATGAATCTATAACACGCTGGTCTGTCTCCGTCTGCTGTCTTGTTTTCCCAATAAAAATGGAACTACAAACCAGTACAACAGCATTGATGATGATGATCATGATGATTGTATCATCTACACTTGCTGACCAACGTAAAACAATAAAAGTATCAGTGGCGAACTGTAAAACATTGAATCAGTTCAGTTCTTCCTAATTTTATGAGAACAAACTTTTAAGAAATTGCTGATTTGACAATATCTCATCGATTTCCGAGCGTGAAAAAAGTTTGTAATTAGGCTCATGCAAATTGCAAATACATGCAGACTAAATTTTGGATTGACGACGCTGCTCAACGGGAATATTGTTTACAGTTGTCTGCAAGTCTGCCCGTGTTTATTGCTGGTATGGAAGTAATTAAATTGTCATTCATTGCATTAGTATACACGTGTACAAAACTGTTTAGCAATTATATTTATTTCAAATAGTATGCATAATATTCTTGTACACACACGGTGCGAAAACAATTTCAAGGATATTATTTTATTATTGACCCAAATACTTTCCTCGCCCTAATTGAAGATTAAAATTGAGTTCAAATAAACAAGGCATCCGGAAATGTTACTTTAAATGAAAAAGTATCAACCAAAAAAGGTAACCCTGGGATAATTGGCGATGATCAATTTTAAAATTTTACATTCGACATTTACAAATAGAAGAAGATGCATGATTATTTGATATACACCCTTCGCGTTATACTGTGAAAAAAATACAAATTTGGCCAAAACTAGTAGTCAAAAACAGTACAAAACAATAACTAAGTGATGGATGGCTAGTGCCATCGACACGTCATTTAAAAGTGCATACACACACACATGGCAAGCACGCCACCTAAAGTTTTGCATATTCCATATCACTGTAATTTGATCTTTACAGATTGTGAATTTGTAATAGATTTTTGTCACAAGACCGTCAAATGCTGCTAGAGCTTAGATGTCGTGTGTGTGGGTAATCGATCATCCGTAAAACAGAACAATTGACATGAAACGTCACAACATTTACAATGGAATCAAGGAACAAGTAAAACCAGCGTCAGTCATACGAACGAGGCAGACGATTTGTGAATGACACCACCCACCGCAGCTCTGTATACAAGGAAGTACACAACAACAGAACAGATAACAGAGGGTCAGATGCTTTTTCTCATGATGATGATTCATTTTTCTTATGATAATTGACGTAACTACAAATGCACCATGATAGAGCGAAAGTTGAAGTTTGTAACCAACTTGAGGAAAATCAATCTAAATTTAATTTTCTCTTCATCA
>JAQFYG010001311.1:0-19756 GCA_034694325.1 Entomobrya corticalis | reverse complement strand
TTTTAAAGTGAGAAAACAATTCATATTGAATGCTAATACTGCACTTTGTATTAAACGCTTCACTTGTTTCCTGAGAAAGATGAAAAATATACAGTAAAAATAATTTCCTTTTGATCATCAGCATGCTTTTGTCGTCATTCGTCATTGAATCAAAAACCAAGTCTCAAGTTTTTGCAGAGATGGAAGATGGGTTGGTGTTGGTTGATTGTTAAGGTTTAAGGCGAGGTTAATATTGCAATTTGCAAGGTAGTTTGCCGGTTGTTGTCGAGTTTAAAGATTTGAAAAAAAAGTACTTTTTTATATGCATATCAATATAGAATTATTATACCTACCAGCTAGGGAATCTTGTTTCACCGGTTTCCACACTGTGTCATTAGGCCAAACATTTTGCAGATGGTAATATTATACAAACATGTGCATCTTTAATGGTTCTCAAGTAAAGATTTTAAAAAACCTAAAAGTTTGAGAGAGACGAGGAGAGGCTGAGAGACTGTGTCACAAATGTTTTTTTAAACCTAGGATAAATCTTGGAGTTAAGAAAGTCACTTAAGACCACGATGAAATAGGGATGATGTACCTCTTTGTAAAAAAAATAATACATGTTTTAGGACTAACACAGATGCATTTTGATTTTGAATAGGAGGAAATATATATGAGTGGAGGTTAAAAGAGAAAAAAATGGAAATTGATACACGTTTAAATCTTTGGTTTGCCATTTTTTATAAGTAAATAGATCATTGAAAGTGGATATATGAGTATAAAAAATTTTGGTCATTTAGTAAACCAACTTACAAGGGATGCACCCGACCAGACAATATAATCATTGTATAGTCATAACAAATATATATATGAATTTAATGGTAATCGTGATTATTCTGGTTTTCTATTGAAAAGGAAAGATGATTTTTTTTGGCACAAGTCTAGCTTTTTTTGTTGCGAGTTTCCGTTAAAAAAGTTTTCATTTCACTTTAAAACCTGTCGGTGCAACTTTTTCCGTTGCACATAGTTAATATGTATTGTCGTCGTTTATAAAGGAGAAGGAGAGACTTAACAAGAAAACTATTTTAACTGTAGCATTAGCAGAGATAGAGATGCAATTGCAATAAATACGGTGAGAAGTTTATAAGGTCCTTTGTGACTCCAAAAAAATAGTTGAAACTATATACTTGTTTTTTTTTCGTTTGCATCTTGATTTTTTAAAGACGGGTTTTATGTATTGATGGTCATGATAATAATGAATGACAGAAAGAGGAATTACTTTTGCTTTTGCTCTCAAAAGTAAAATAAAAAGTAAAATTGAATGCTAAGGGTTCAGTGCACGATTGAGGAATAACATATTTTTTTATTGTCTTTCAAGTGTGGTGGCAAAAATATTTCTGAAATGATGCATATGAAGATATTCTAAAAAAGGTACATCATATTCAAGATTGCATATCTGAGGGCTTCCTATTGACCTTGTCTTCATATTTTTTATGTGCAAAATCAAAATGCATGTGTATCTAATCAGTAGTTTTTCTTTGTGTTTTTTGGGATGATACCGGAAACGATTTTGATGCGCAATTTGATGATTTTGAAACGAATACAAGTACACATTTGTGTTATGATCATGATCGTCTTTAAAGTTATAGGCAAAAGTATCTTTAAATTGGGTATCCACGATTCAGCTATTTGATCTAGGAGATGATGTCCATTTTAATAAGGTACTTTGTCAATGCATAACTGTATGCTTTTAATAGTGAAATGATCAGTTCATGAAAATGTAATAACGTTTGTTTTTGCCAAGCACATTGTTGTAGAGAAGGGGGAATTATGAAGCAGTTTTTATGAGATTTTTTTGTTTGATTGTTGAAATTCCTTTAAGCTACCGCAGACCATAAGGACTTTAGTAATAAGGACTAAAACAAAAAGGTGCAATTTTTTCAATCTATTTTATAATGAAGAATGTGAACATGACATTAGTCGTATATAAATCATGAGCAGATGCGGATTTCTCCAGATTTCCTTGTCATTTATGTAGTGTCTAAATTTAGAGTAACGGTAGCTTAATTTTTATCTGCAACGAAGGTCACGAAACAACATATCACGACGATATTAAGACATTTCTTTGGCTTCCGCATCATCCATCATTGATAAAAGTTGAATAAATCAGTATAATATCTAATAAATCTGATTGATTTACCGAGAAACATTGTTTTTGTCTTTATTTTTTTAGGCTTACATAAAAAACGCATACATAGACATTTATAAGATTTGCAATTTAACAAACATCATGATGAAATGCATGTAAGTTTATAACTATTTATTGTTTTTTTTATCGATTATTAATAACACACATGTTTTGATGGTGTCGGTAAACAAAAGAAACAAAAACAGCTTTTTAATTTAAAAAAAAGAGATTCATGACGCCTGAGGACTATATTATACGATTGGACAAAGAAAAGTTAAATTTGGTATTTAAATGATCTTTGTTTCACAACCCATCATAGAAATTTTAAAGTTAAACATTATTGTTTAAATTCTTAAATAAACTGTCTTCGATTTAAGCAAAACAGAACAGTGTTTAATTAATTATGAGAATATTGCAGCGAGTTGTAAAAGCATTTATTTAAGTAAAAACAATTTTTAACTCTTATTTTCTATTTATTTGTTGTCCCTTTTCTTCAGGAACAATGAACAATTTAAAAAAAAAAGTTATTGCCTTTTATCTCCTTTATGTACCGTACCATTCCACACAAATTGACTTTTTTAAAAGATTATTACATCAAGTAATACGTAAATTATAACTAAAAATTGCTTATTTTATACGAAAAAATATCACATTAAACTTAAATCTACTTACTTTAAAATTAAATAGAAGTTATTTTTCATTAAAAAAAACTCTTCCACTTGGTGTGTGTCAAACTGTTAAAGAACCTATAACGAAAAAGAGCGTAGTGCGATTTGTTTGATATTTTTTATATATATAATTAACTATTAGTTTAACTTTAAGTTACATGAAATCACATCTTAATATTTTTTCAATAGTCACCATTATAATATTTTATTGTTCCAGGACTATTAACACTTTTAAGACCATTAGCATCCTTTAAAACGAGTGATGTTTTAAGTTTAAATGAGGCCCACGCGTATTTAGTAGTAACCAGCTCCACGCTTTATTATTTATTTACATTTACATGCATTCTAATTAACGTTTCCAGTTTTCTGGTGCAAAACGGTTTTGCTAAAATAAATACAAGTACTAATTAAGATGATAAAAAACCGAGTTAATCATAATCTTACAATTAAAGGACGTGTAGATTTCAAATTTATATGGTATATAGGCAAAATGCATTAAATAATATTCAGTTCAGAAGACTTATTAAATGTTTTTTTTAGGAAACCACTTTTACAAATCATCAGACACAGACATCAGATCATACAAATGTAGTTTCAAAAGCTTAATCAATAATTACAGGTCAGATCCGGAAGTTGGAAGTTTTGAAGAGAGAAAAGGAACATTGGATAAAAAATCTTTCTTTTTTGTCTATACACCAATTACTTAATTTAGTAAGTAGGTATGACAAATTTTAGATGATAATTTTCGACACGCAGCATTTTCTTTCAGAAGAAACATATTGCACTTTTAAGTCACTAAACCCAATTTATATATTTATAAGTTGTTTTGAAGAATGAGATTTTTTTGTTAAATATCTTGAGATGAAATAGTAAAAAAGCAGGTTGATTTTGTTTCAAAATGCCATGCCATTTTTTTTTGGAATACTCTTCATCAGGTAATGATGATCATACAAAGTATACATACTATACATATATATCAGACTCATTTCCAACAATTTTCTTTTATTTTTGCATTCTTAAAAATATATAGTATTAAGTACTATAATTGAACGAATGACTTGGGCGTCAATTATTATTTTTAAATTTTTGTCTATTGTCAACTATTATTTTTTTTCAGAGGCAGCCTTCTTCTTAGGCAGTTTAGTATTTTCTAATTATTGTTACCAATTAATGTTTGATCTCTACATTTGAAATTAAAGGACAATTTTTGTTTAGCAAAACCTTAATATATATAATTATAATGCATACATAAATAATATCATGTCTTATAGAATTTTTTTAGGAAGATATCAAATCTGAGCTGTTTTGAGAATCGACCTGTTTATTACTTCGATTTCGAAGTGATGCGAAAAATTTTAATGACTTTTTCTGAGCTTTTATTTTCGAAGATTTTGATGTTGGGGATGACGAAGATGACATTTCATTATTATCGTTTTGACTATTGCTACAACTACTGGTACAACTAGATGTTTTACTGTTGTTAATTGCTAGTAAACCTGATGATGGGGGTAATACATTTTTGTCGTTTATTATTAAATTATTAGAACCAGGAGCTTGTTGTAGGGTACCACTATTATTATTCCCATGTAGATTTAAAATTTTCTCGTCGTCTTCATGATTTTTCGAATTTTGATGGAGTTCCGTTAGGGATGACTTGTTACTTGTCTTTTTCAAAGTTAATCCATTATTCAGATTGTTCTGGTCTGGATGTCCGAATCGCATAAGTTTTGAGATCTTTTTGATAAAGGAGACCTTCGGAGATGGAGTTAAGTCTTCAACGGAAATTGTAACAGACTTTTTTTGGTCTGATAAAGTCTTTTGGTTGTTGTTTAGTAGTAATATCTTGTTTGGCTCTTCTCTAAAATGATTTGAGTGTAAATCATCTCCTTTTCCCCCGCCTCCTAAATTGGAGGTGATGTTTGTTGAGGAGATTTTGGAGTCTTGATGATGATGATGGTGATTATTAAAGGGATTGTTGAGGAGACTGTCTTCTTCGTCAATTGTGGTAATTGGCTCTTCTTCTTCGATTACGTTGCTATGTGGATGTTGATGATAAGGAATTAAGTCTGGCTCATCCTGAAGCTGCTTCTTCCTTTGATGGAGGAGATGGTGGTGAGATTCCTGAGGTAATTTGAATAAAGATTTATATAGAATTTTAGGAAACTGGTGAGAAATAACACTAAAAAAACTTTATATAGTTTTCAAAAGGGAAATTAAAAACATTTAATTGGTTATAAACATAAGAATAGGTGCATGCTGTACAACAGATGCAAAGTATAAACTTTACACAAACAACTTTAAAGCATATAATTTTACAGGCTTATAAAATATAAAATAAGCAGGAATTTACAGGACAATAATTTAATTAATGAATAATTGTAATTTGTAATAATGGGTCTTACTACTTTTTTGTTAAATAAACAACTCATCACAACAATGGAAGTTGGCAATTTAAGTGGTAGTCGTAGAATGTAGTAGTAGTTTGTAGAGATTTTTTTAGAGTATTGACGCTGTCTGCCTTACTAACGATTGAGTTTGACGAGTTGTTGTGTAATACTAAAAAAAACCAGAGAGATTAATAAATAAAATAGGATATATGTGTACATTTACCATTACCAATTAAGTTTGTGAAAGAGAAGTGCATCTGAATGATTATACAAAAGATATATAATAAGTAGTTAAGTTTGTGTTTTTTGTGTAATTGTCGTAGAAGATGTTTTCCATAAAATGTCCAGTGGAAGAAGAATTAAAGCGAGAAGAGTAATGTATATATTTAGACAAGACACTAAATAAATATGTTTTTGAGAAATTACATGGGATTTTAGACCAACTTCCAGTGTGATACATGCAAATATAGTAACTGATGAGATGTGAAGTATAAATTGAGAGAATAAAGTGTGAAGTAATGGAGTTGCTGAAATTTGTACAAGATTATAGATAATACATATAATATTTAGTACAAGATACATTACAGAGTTACCTTTTACAAAACCAATTTACTTAAACTAATGAAATAGGTTTTAAAAAAGTGCATATACCGATACCTCTACATTTACATGCATCATGCATATTAAATAATGGCGAGTGCATCTTGTGCAAGCAGAAGAAAGAGAGAAGACGGTTTTATTAATTGTTTTTAAAAAAATGATAAGAATACAGAAAGTTATGGAGTTTTATGTACATTAAAATGATAAGAAAATTAAAAGTAAATAATAATGTAGATCTATTTTAGTCTCAAGAAACATCACTATCGTAGAATTCGTAGATATATTTATGTTTAATTATAAATGATTACAGACAAATTATGATTGTAGTCGTATGTAGATAAAGTTGGTAAATACTCTCAGAAAAAAACCGAACAAGTATAACATGAATTACGCAAGCTTTCAAAATATTTTTAATGGTAAGACTTCTGTTCCCAAAAAAATCTGACAACCCTTCTCCTATTAGTACTTATCTAACTAAAAGGTTAAAATCCAACCGAAAGAAAAGTTATTTACGAGTGGAATGGACAAGATGGTCAATAACAAATAAAGTCTGAATATGGAATAATATGTCATCTCTTTAAAAACAAACTTTCTGGAATTAGTTAGTTAAAAAAGAAGCTGCGTGTTAAAATATAATAAAGGCTATTACTCCTTTGAATATAACTAAAGATTAAAATCATTTACTTTCGATTACGAAAGAAAGCATAATAACTAATTACTGCGAGTGATAATAATTACATGATATACATTTCTAAATAAAACTAACAAATCATATTAAAAGGTTAATTACAAATTAAGTAGTTAATTACAAAGTGTTAGTAGAAGAAGCAAGCTCTATAAGTGCATTACTTGTTGTTTGTTTCACAAAACATACAATATGCAGATAAACAGCCAAAGCGGGTGAGGGTGGGTGGTCCTTGGCCTTGGAGTGGACTAGGGCCTCATTTCACACAAGCTTTTTTTCTCTCTCTTTCTCAAAGTGACGATTACACTAAACTAAACGCTATAACTTATGTACAAATTTGAAATACATTTTAAATATATTTTAAGAGTGGAACGGTTAATTGCGATAAAAATTTGTGCAAATATTTACAAATTAAAAAGTACTACTAATTAGTAAAGAACAATAGGGAAACATGTTAAAATTAAATGTTTTAAGTGCATGCTTTTTTTGAAGATTGGAGAAAAATAGAAAATTTCAAAAGTTTTGAAAACTTCGATACATGTCAAAGGCGTGGTTATTGTTATGATTATAGGAGAAGTGATTATTGAAGTAGTAGTCGTCAAGGGAATAGAATTTTGAAAACCCTACCTCTTCACTTGACTTATTCGTTGAGAGGGGCTTTCTCCCATAAAAATTCCGTGTTTCTTCAAACTCCATGGGCTCATATAGAGGACCACTGGCTCTCCCTTGGAAAGATCTCAACTGCCCACTCCTTCATCACATAAGTGACAGGATAAAAAAGATTCAGACAAACAAAATATAGATTCATTAGATATTATTTTTTTCTTCATGGTTTCATTTCGTTTTTGTTTTTTTTTTTTAACTTTTTCTTCGTTCAAAAATTGTACAATTTTAGAAAAGAAAACTTTTTAATTTTAATTAGAGCAAAAGATAAATTATAATTTATTTTATAGTCTTTTTAATGGGAGTTTAATATCTCATGAAACGGTTTGCTTTTTTAAGAACAACGTTTTACATGAAAAAAATGATTAATTGGATAGTAATGATAATTTTCTAATAGTTAATTTTTAGGGAGCGCCATGCAAACTGTTTAGAAAATGGAATCTCTTTTGATAAAGGAATTATAATTATATTTCTAAGTCATGCAAAAAAATAATGAAGAATAGAATAGAAGAATAAGAAGAAAAGTAGTCATGGAGATTGTAGATCAGATTATTATAATGTTTGTCATAATTTATGAGAAAATATAGATATTTTTTTGCGTAGAGTCGTCAGGTTTCATCATTTTAAACGCATTCAATAGTTGAAATATTTTATCTGGGAAACATTTAGATTTATTTTTTGGACTTTGGAAGAAGACGTTGTCAATCACCATCACCACCATGGTACACCTTTTATCCACCTCCACCATCTACTAACCATTCGCAAGATTTGGTATTGCAGGTTAAATTGGAGATTAAAAATGATGAAAAAGTTAATAGTAATAGTAGCTAACTACAAAAAAAGCAATAATTTCTTTAAAAAGTAATAATTTTCTACTAAAAAAGTTGCAGTTTTTTTTCATTTTGTCATAATATATAATATAAATAAAAACATGTCAAGATCTAAACATTTTTTTCTGTTGGAAATGAGAAATCAGATTTTTTTTCTATTGTGACTTGATATAAATACTTTTTATGGTTGAATGTTGTTTAGTAAGTTGATGCAGATATTTTAAAAGTAGACGAGTTAATAAACATTTTAAAGTTGTTAAAATGGTGTGATGAACATGCATCAATAAAATTGTTTTGTTTTTTTTGTTAGTTGTCATAGGACAGCATACGAAGTCGTTTTTCAATGCTACTATGTTGGAAACTGACACTCGCACATTTTCTCAACGGATAATAAACGGCAGCTCTGGCTGATGAAGAAGTGGACTCTAACCTGCGGTCAGCTGCAGCCCGAAATGTGACTCGTCGATCCTTCGCAGTCATTTCAGCAGCGTCATTTCCCATGATCATGTCTTCTTCGCCGTTAGAGGAATCCTTGGAGGATGACTCACGGTTGAATCCACGCTGCTCCCGGAGACTCAGCATACTCTGAACAGACTTGGAGCGAGCTATGGGGGCATGTATATTTGTTATGGGACCGGAAACTGTTGTAACAAAATGGAAAAGCAATTATAATAAGAAATAATTTATATAAATAACAATTAAAATACGGAAAGAGTACTTGAAAAAAAAATATATTGTTTTCTTTTTGTGCACTCATTTACAAAAGAATAAGTCAAGAACTCAATCAACATAAACATAACAGGTTCCTATATAAATTATAATGACGATAAAAACAATAAAAATGATAAAAATTTCTTTACCAATTTTTAAAGGATTCATTAAAATGCGCTTACATGCCTTCAGTCTTTAGTTTTTGGGGTGCTTTATCAATTACGATGACAATTTAAAAAAAACATATTTTTATGGTGATGAAAAACACTAATTAATTATCATGCCTTTTAACTATTCAACTTAAACTTGTACTTGTAAATGTAAACCAGCATTCCCAACAAAGCAACCAAGCAAAACAAATAGGTTTTTTTTTAAAAACAAACATATAGGCATGCACATGCAATAATTATAGAGATTAACAGTTTAAAGTTTAAAGATAAGGGAGGTATACAGTTAAAAAAAGTGATCTGCATAAAAATCCAATTAGCAGAAGAGGCATGATTTTTATAGACAAGTGTTTTACCTTCATTACTTTCGGTGAAGTCTGAAGGATTGTTGCCATGACAACCTGTGCAGTCATTTTGATGATGCGGATTCGGATTTTGACAAGCAGTTGACGATGATGCATTAGTAGCTCGCTGTTGTTGAAGATGATGTTCTCTTCTTGTCATTTCTGGAGATTGAGACTGGCGACAGGAGTCACCACTCCCGTGGTTTGTAAGGGATGAGTAGTCTGATGACCCAGCATGTTGCTGTTGCGGGGGTGGTGGAGGATAGGTACGGGGAGTTTGTCCGGGATATAGCATAAATGCTGATGTGCTGATTAATTTATGCACTTTTTAAAGTAAAGAGATAAGAAGAAAAATAGATATATATAGCCCAGACATTTATATACAGAAAACATTGAGAAAACCATTTATATCTTAAAATAAACTACTCATTTATAATTTCTTTATGAAATTGCTTTACTACTTAATTAAATAAGGCAAGAATTACTGATAAAATGTGTTTTTTAAGCTTCAAAAATCAGTTGTGAATTGGAACAACTCTTTCAAGTGTATATAAATATGAAGGTACAGGATTTTTTATTACTAAATTATTATTCACTTGTTATTTTTTAACAAACACACAGTTAAACATAATGAATAAATGAACATATCAAACCAAAAAAAATAAAGTAAAGGTTAATTAAACAAAAATCTCTTTCTCTTCTTAAGTTATTCACAAAAAGGTTCGGCTGGAATTTAAAGGAAAGGTTACTAGAAGAAAAGCAATTTGGAAAGATTGTTTTGGAAGGACTATTAGTTTTTATCACGAAAAATAATCAGGAGCAAATCAGTTTAAATAAATTTGGACAGTTTTTTTGCGAAAACTAAACTGTCTAGTTGTTGTTTTTTTTGTCAGTCACAAAGTTACAGCAAAATATATATATATATAAGTAAATATTATAATAACTAGTTTTAAAATATGTAATTATATACTGAAAATTACGTTTTTTTACACTAATGAACTGAGTGAAATTGAGTTAATAATATATATACGTTTTTTATCAACATTATTAAATAATAATAGTTGTATAATTGACTATAAGGGAATTAGACTTAAAGATTGTAAAGTTGGACGTTTTACGTTTATAAAAGTTTTTTTTGGATGGTCCAGCATAAAAATCTCTCTTGCATTCTCTGACGCTCTATCGCTCAAATATTTATAATATTTTTATCCCTTTGTTTGCGGCATTTCACATGACGGTAAAATATATAAGTCGACAAACCAACACAAAATCGATTTTAACGGTCGATTGAATCAAGTGCATTAACGACAATGTACAAAAAGCAACAACAAAATCTTGGTCTTTTTTTTGTGTAGCGATAAGTCATGGATGTACTACCGCAACAAATGATAATTGTTTTTAAGATGGTTCAGGTCACACACAAACACACACAAAAAAGAATGGAATCCAAAATGAGTAACTCTTTCCCTGTCTGCTACACAGCTTTTGTTGGAAGTTCTAATCAATATCCATCGAAATGACGCGCTATAAAATTAAAAATATACACAAAGCGATGTCCAGAATTAATTTTGTAAAATAATCAGAATCATTATGAGAAAAAACAAAAAGCAAAAGTCAAGCACACACGATAGTCGAAATTAAAATACAAAAAAAAATTAACATGGAGAGCATACAAAACGTGTAAAAAAATATAATAAATAGTCAAACAATAATTTATATAAAAGTCAGAAGAAGGGAACCAAATTTATAAAGCAGTTTATAATAATTTTGTAGTCTTTAGCTCAAAAAAAAGTAAGTTAAGTTTATAATTGTAATTATAATGAAGTGGCAAGCCTTTTTTAGTGGAATGATTGCAACGGAAAAAATGAAAAAATGGTGTCAATTTGATATATAAAAATGATAGTGCATGCTGGTTGATTCATCATGGTTATTAACTAAATGTAGTTTTTTTGCTGCTTGCTTGCATCACAAGTTAAGTAGCGTTCCCAAAGAAAAAAATGTGGTATAATTAAAAATGGTGGAGAATCAGCCTAGTTGTAAGTTTGACCAGAGATGAGTTGAGTATGCATATGTATATGTATGTGTTCCGAATTAACGTCACGTTTTTAACGGTATTTTAAAATTCTAATTTGAATTTATGTTTATGACGGTTTTGATATTAGCCGGTATAATGTCAAGCTAGAAAGTATGCAGAGAATTGTAGAATGGCTCTATAGTAATTTAAGTTTTTGGTTGTAAATTTACCTGCTGAAGGACAATATATGGAACTAGCCCCATCATCATCAATATCATCTTGACTGTTACTCATCACAGATCCTGCGCCTTAAAAGAGAATAAGGTTTCAATAGATTTTGGGTTTGTGAAAAAATAGAGAATTTGTAGGGGTTTCTAGATTATTGATCCGGTTTTACCACCCAAGTACGGATGTGACCGCGATCCACTACGAAGCAGTATCTCCAGACTGGCAAGACCAGGATTATTCACTATTGGAGATTTGACCAACATTTCAATTTGTTTCCAGCGGTGCATTCGTTCCTGAAGCTCTTGTGTGACTTCAGTAAGAGCAGCTCTGAGAGTATATCAATATTAACCAAAAATTATGAAATTAGTTAAATTTTAATGATAAATTCCATGCCAGTTTTGATTAAAATCGTTAATTGAGACTCAATATTTACCTGGCTTCCAAAATTGCTTTATCAACATCATCTATCGAGCGAGCATGAGTGGCAACAAATGCTCCCATTAAGCTCGACCTCTTTTTCTTTAACTTGTCACACTAAAAGTTAAAATGAAATAGTAATTAGCTTACATAATTAATAATAATCACAGGTATTAGATTTAACGTTTGTTTCAAAATAACTCTTACAGCTTCTTTTGCTTGTTTTAATTGCTTCTCAGCAGATTGTCGCTTCTTGCTATGTGCTTTTGACTCCAACTCATAAGTCATTTGCAGCCAGTGGGTCAACGCCGGTGGTGGAACCCAACACTTATCCTGGAGCTCTACTTCAGCCCGCTGAAGTTCATTTCGAAGAACCTGAAGGAATAAAAAAACAATTACTTTACTTTACTACTTTTAAATCTTATTAGAGTTTATGGTAGTCAAGAACGGTAAATGTTTTACAAGAATCTCATCTTCCAATTCATCACAACAACTAGGTGGCATAATGGGCTCGTCGACCCTACTATCACCCACCAAGTCTGACCCTCGCAGACTTCGAACACTTGCAACTTTGTGCATATAACAGCGATCAATAATACAGTTCACTACTTTAAAAATTAAACAAATTCTCCGACAAACAAGCCCTCCTTGTTCGAAAACCAAGATAAAACTGAAATAAACGCCATTGTTTGAATATTTTATGCATCTAAAGTCCGCAGTAGTTTAAAAAACAAGACAATAAGAAACCATTGACAATTTTCAGTGATCCGTGTAAGCAAATTCTATAGAGAATCTTGATCTAAGAAAATTCACCGTATCTTGATCCTCCATTGTCATGGTCACATAATCATAATGAACAAACAGAATAAATTTTATGCTTTTTAACACATAATTAAACTTTAAAACTTACAGTAACTTCATCTCGAAGTCTCAGCAACTCATCCTCGTCATCTGAAGAGCTACGGTGAGTCACGGCCTCCTTATTCTTGATTTCTTGATCAGCCTTAGCTTCTTCCATCTGGATCTGTATGAGACCAAAACAAATGTGTAAAGTACATTATGGCGCCATTTAATGCATACTAATTAACCTTTTTTCATAATAATTGCTTGCTAATTAAAATCCTACTTGTAAGTCACGCAAAGTTTCTTCAGCCTTCATCAGTGCATCCATATCTTTGGCCATGCGAGTCAAGTCCCGTTGGGACGACTTGTAACGGCAGTATACCAAATAGCATACTGTTACCGCAACCACCAACAGTGTCGTTAAAATCGCATCTTTGGTGTGGTTTGTGTTATCTACATCAATTTCAGAATTTAAGAATACACCATTAAATCATAAAAGCCATTAAAAACAAGGCAATTAACTGTTTGTTATTTTGGTAATTGTATTTTACCTCGGGGTGGTCCAAACAAAACCACATCTTGTGCCTTCAACGTCAACTTTTGTCTTGTAATCACATCTTTAATACCAAAGTTAGTTGTAAGAAAATTGTGATGATTTACAGCCAGTCTATAAGGATAAAACATTTAAAATACATATATAAATAAATAACTACTCATTATTTTCATTTCAGGATCATCATCTAGTTGCCAACTTTTTTGATCCAACTACCTTGGTAAATATGTTCCATTGATTTCATGTTGAGTGAATTTTTCCCGGTACTGTGGAAGCCCAACAAAGGTTCCAATCCATTCAACTGTCTGATCAACCGTCCAATTGTGCACTTCAGACTTTACCCAAGTTTCCCACAATTCCTTCACTGAAACTTGATTGTCATTGTTCCGATGGAAGTTCTCCTGCCTTTTCTCATAGTCTCGATCATACTTGAGCTCCTCTCGCAAGAACTATATCAAAAATAACAAAAGGCAAGAAAAACAATTTTTTTATTTAGTATTTATTTCAAAAACATTTATCTCAGCTTTACACACGCCACCCCTCCATTTGTCTTCTTCACATGTTCATTTTCATTTTCAATTTATCGACAGTTTACTATATACCTAAATACTTGATACTTTATTTGAAATCTTAAGAGATTCTTTATTTTTTAAACGTGCTGGTTTCATTGAGACATGTGCTATCTGCATGATTTTCTAAAGTGTGAACATCGTCATCTTATCAATATTATCATGTGATAATAAATACTCCTGCATTTTTTTATTTATTTTCCTTTTTTATTCAACACCGACTGTTTACAAAGTGGGGAAAATCTTTGAAACATTTTTTAACGTCGGAAAAGGAATTCTTGAGAAAAAAATTGTATAAGAATTTGTCTGAGACTTCCGTTTGATTCTTTGCCTAAACAACAGCTCATCTTCATCTTATAACCAATAAAAAAGGAGTTCCTTGTGCATATTTTTTTCATTCTCTGTTTTTATTACGGTACATTGCACACAATCCACGGTTAAATTTCCGTTAAGAACTATATGTAATGCACCATGTATTCGAGGTCAAGGAGGAAAAATGTTCGGTATATCACACAACCACCGTGACAATAGCGGAGGTTTTAGTTTAAAGTAAAACGGATTGAAAAGAATTTCGCATCTTGAATCTTGAGATTCACAAAATCTTTATTGTCTGTGTCGTCGATCCGATCTTGGTTCATAGATAGATAGATAAAAGTATAGATAGATAAGCAATTTGATAAGGCTAACAACCACTGATAAAGTAGATCAACTTTCATTTTTATATGATCGTTTATATATGTATGTATTTTAGGTATATATACATCGCTTTTGGAAGGAACTTAGCTTAAGGAAGAAAAAAAGAGGAATTGTGATACATTTTTTATTTATTGGAAGTGTTCCAAAATATACCCTGTGCCCTATGATGATGATGAGCTATTTAACAAGAGCAGCAGTAAAATAAACACACGACACGACATTCACAAAGAAAAATATAAAGATGCATTGCATTTTGCAAAGAAAAAAAAAGGTTAAAAAGGAAAAACCATTTCATTTGGGAAAAGACAACGAAGAAAGAAGGGAAATATGCACAAAGAGATTCTGCTTTCTTTGTTAGGGCTGCTCTACTACAAAATATTTTGCATCTTAATCTTCTAGCCTGTCTCTAGTCTCTACAGTGTTTGCTGAATCAGGAGATTTTTTAAATGCCATTTGTACAATTAAATGAGTATCTTGCTTGTGGCTAGGCCAACTCGTGCTAAAATGTAAATGTAAACCAGTTACTACCAGATAGATGGATGGGTTATAAGATGAAATGTTGGGGTTTGATAATTTACAATCTGATCTGCTGTTATAAATAAGATACTATTAATAAGTAACAAATTATAAGTGAGATTTTTAAAGGAATTTTGATGTTACCTCGTTTGATTCATAAAGATCGATGTTCCCGTTTTTATCATCGTCGAGTTGATGGTGTAAGGCGTGAATCGCTTCCAATGCAAGTTTCTCATTTTCATCTAGGGAGGAACACCAGGCGTCCGCGTTTGGACAGACATCTGTATTAAAAATACATTGAACAAAATATTAGCAAAACATTAGTCAGTTTTGAAATTTAAATGAAAAAGCTTTAATTATGCAAAGGGAAAGCAGAGAGAAAAAGAGAAAAAATTTCAAAGATATAGGCAGATATATAGAGAGACAAAAAAATTAATGAAAATTTAAACTACTTTGCACTGTAGCACCATATATATTACACCACTAATTCCCGATTATACAAAAAAGAGTAGTAAATAGAACAATTAAAGTATTTTTTGGAGTAAGAAAGCCGAAAAATAGAGAAAAATAAATATATTTTTAATTAACATACATTGCACTACCGCGGACATGATTAGAGTGACATAATGACACAACGAAACAAAAACAATGATGTCTACGTGACAAATTCTAAATTGGACGTTGGACATTATGCAATTGTGTGTGACATGACAGTTTGTCAACTTGAAAGAAAATTAGTTTTTTTAAACACTTTAAAACCCAAGAAAGCACGACAATGACATAATTTTCAAAGATTTTGTGCTTATTATGTAGTTTATCCACAATTTTTTTACGAGTTAAACCTAAAATCTAACTAAAAATGTGTGTTTGCACTCGTTTTCCTCTTTTTTTGAGCAGCCGTTTTTAATGATGATGCTGTTAATAGATATATGATGAATTTTAACTATTTACTTTAGCATTCGCCAAATAATCGTGAACAAACGAAACCACCGAAACGAGTAAATTCGTGAATGAGCAATTTATCATATTCTTCTTGTTGTCATGTTGTCGCCGTTGCTGATTTTAATGTGCAATATGGAGGAACACAATATATACACTTTATGGCATTGATATATAGTTAAATCGGCAAACTTGTGTTATTTTTAAAGAGCTTTTAAATCTCATAAAATATATACAAAAGTAAAAGAGTAATGGCATTTTATTATATAGAATGACGATCAAATCTAATGAAACTAATTGCAAACTGCGCATCTTGTACTTTATTTTAACCACATACAAATATACCGCATATTTTTATACGACACGATGACGAGTTTATGAAGATGCTTTTTTATATATGATTGTTAGACTATATATCTGTTATCGTGATAGTGATGGAGTCACACTTGCCGAAAATAAATGAGCAAAGTGACATTTGCACACCTGCCTGCTGGTAGAGAAGAAAAAAGGGTTATTATTATTATGTAGCGGCTGTATGGAGTACAAAAAAAAATATGAATATTTAATAATAATAGCAATGTCATCATATAATAGAAAAATATATGTGAAAAATAACTAATGATGTTTGTGTGGGCATGTGTAATTAAAAGTAAACTAAATATAGTTTAGTTTATAGTGGCAAGGATAAAAAATATATATTAAGATAGATAGCACTATCAACTACAATAAACATCTAATATTTTATGTCTGTTTTTGTTCGCAAGCTGGTAAAAAATAAACATAAAATCTATAATAAATTTACTTTCGCAAAGATCAAAATAAGCTCTTCCTTTTTCCTTGTGTGATGATGTATTATTGAAAATATGTTAACGTGGCAAAGTAAAAATATTAAAGATATTAAATAATTATGAGTTATTACTCATAGTGAAATCTGTATAACTATCTGTCTGGCGATATGAGACACTGAGACAGTGAAATGTTTAAGTTTCCATTGATTAACAGCCCATGACAAAGAAAAATGTCAAAAAAATATCTTTCATGCAGAGACAGAGAAGTATGCCGTAATCGGATAAGCTTTGATAGTATCAATAGCAAATGCAACAAGTATCATAGGTGGTTATAGAGTCGTTAAATATTATAATATATTTTAAAGATATTCCACGGTACAAATGATCAAGATGAAGTACTGAAGGTCAAGTGGATATTAGCCAATTTGAAATTTTAGACTAACAAGATGTGTGACGGAGACAGTGACAGTTTTGATAGTTGGGTTGGGATATAGATTAGCTTTTATTTTAAGATGGTTTTTAGAAAAAATGAATGTCTATCTAGCCAACCAGCTCACGTGCCATTTTACTTTTAACACAAACGGAAATATTTTCGCATCTTTAAGAGACAGAATCAGACGTCATCTGACTGACTGAAAGTAATTTTTTTTTGTTTTAAACATAATTTATTGCATCAAACCATATTTCTACCAGTATTACCACCTATTATTCTATCAATTAAACCAATTCTTTTTTCCTTTAACCTTCATCTTCATCAACTATTTAGTCAGGTTGAAAATGCAAAGTTGAAAGTGTTTTGTTGTTTTTTTTATATCAGAAAATATTTACAATGACATGACATAACAGTGCACAAAACTTAAACTAAAAACTGTTTATGAAAACAAGAGGAAATAAAGAATCAATGCTTTTTTTTGGAAAGAAAGGCAAACATTTACAAAAGCAAATGTTATATAACTGCAGAGACAAAGTTTGAAGTAGTATTTAGTATAGAAAATATCTTCCATTATATTTAACTTTGCAGCTATTTTTTAACCTTCACCTTTCAAGTTTGTTGAAGTAACAAAATAACTTGTTTGAAAATATGCATGAATGCATCAAACATTCTCGCATCACTTGTGTGATCATTCCTGATGATGCGTTTTCTCTCATGACCATGATCACAATCCCATTTTTATTCCCACTGTCATTCCAACAAAAAAAAGCCACTTTACTTTTAACTTTGAAAAAAAAAATTATAATGAAAATGCGACATTTAGAGACTGTGAAAGTTAAAGTTAAACAGAAAAGGTGACGCTGGTAATGATCATGATGATGGCAACGTAACAATAATGTAAACTAAATAACTGCTCATTTGTTATAATCCTTGCACTTCAACTTGTGACTTGATCAAATATCTCCACAGATAAATAAATGGAATATCTTTACCGTCAATTTACTTTTTTTCAAGTTTATTTTAACGCGCCACATGCTTATCTTTGTAGCTTATCAAAAAGTGCGGAATATGTACCCAAATGTTTGCAGAAATATCAGAGATTTTGCAGATTAGCCGTGTGCAAATGTTAGTGAACTAAGGAGAGATGAAATGGAACTTGAAAAAAAGTTTTTTAGTACGCATTTACATAACTTGCAATAATAGATAAAGATAAAAGTCATATTTTAAAGTTAAATGAGTTATGAATACAAAAGTTTTTGTAGGTAATATAATAACAGCTAAACGGTTACAAATGATTAAAAATTTTCTCAAGTAGTTGAGTGGTATATCAAACAAGGTGTAAAATTTTTAGATTAAAATTGATAGGCATATAAAACTATAAAGCTGTAATGCTGATAGTATTTTAATGGACGCTCCTCGCAGCTCGTGCGTGACTTCTGTTTTAGTGGATATTCGATTCCCGTGCATAAACCTAAACCTAAAGCCCACGAAAATATTATAACTGACATTCATACTAAAATTTATGATGGAACCTGATTTCTTTTCGAGTGTGACACTGATAACATTACAGTGCTAATTTATCAGTGCTTGGCTGGAAATTTGGCATAAAAACTCTACCTGGTAATATTTTTTGGTGGTAGTTTTTGTTGTGGGATGATATTATTAGGATCATAAACTAATCATTATATTTTTGAAACTTTAGTCTCTAGTTTTAGCACCTACTATTTATTTTACTATAAATTCGCCACCACACTCCGTACTCCGTATCCGATAAGCATAAATGCGACATGCGTCACCCATATTTTTTTTTATCTATAAACAAGATCAATATTACATAATCATAAAAACCGTTTATAGGAATTTCTACATAAAAATTGATGATATATTATTGTTGTTTAGTCTAAAAAACACGTCAGTTGTTTTAGTTATGTCTGATCCGCGGATGAGATGATCGCAAAAAAATGAAAATCACAAGGTTGATAAAAGGAAGGTGCCAATGTTATGATGCATTATGCATGTATCTCTATTAATACATGAATATCAATTTGGAAGTTATGAATATCATAATGGCAGGTTTTGTGTGGATTTGTTGTTAATATTGGAGGTGAACATCATAATAAATTAACTGGAATGTCAAATATCACATGAGTTATAAAAATCCGTTTTTCCATTTTCCCGAAAACCTAGAGCCTAGATAATAACGACTATATGGATGTTTTGTTATGTACTCATCTGTGACATGTTTTTTATGGGTTGTTACCCAATGGACAGCATTAGATTCATTAAAATTGTAACGGCTAATTTATTTTGAACACAATAGAGGCCAAGTTTTTGTCAAGAGAAATGGGGAAAACGGGATGAAAACATAATGTCACCATTTCCCATGTTGTTCGTTTGAAAAGAGTCAGTTTTATGATTATTTATGAGTAAATGACGATGGGAAATGGGAATTGTGGTAGATTTTGTTGAGTGTGCATTGAGTACCTTGATAACTTGACATGTGAATGAAAAAGACCAGACGCGAAAAACATCACCACC
>JAQFYG010001310.1:0-19759 GCA_034694325.1 Entomobrya corticalis | reverse complement strand
ACACTGATTACTGGACATCATTACCTCTAAAATGCCATCTGCTTTCCCTCACTTTCACTTCAATCAGTTGCACATCACAAGCTACTCCTTTATATTTTTGCAACCTTACAAGCTCCATATACTTTCTTATTGCCCATTTGACATCTGAGCCACCACCAACAACCAACATCTCTGAATCTCTACATGATTAACATTTCAGCCATTTGTATTTCTTAACCTCCTCCGTCCTCCGTTCTCCTATAGATACTCTCTTTATTTCCGGAAGCCATGCCCCAAAACCCAAAAATCACTCATCCAAAAACAGTAGCTTAACAAGGAAAAAAAACTAAGACAGAAAATGTCTCCTAAACAGCGTAAATATCTAACAAAAAATACTAATAATGTTATTACAAATAATGACGTATAAGCTGTTATATATTTTTTTCAGCTTCAGTTCATTAT
The DNA here is from genome assembly GCA_034694325.1 of Entomobrya corticalis. NCBI lineage: Eukaryota > Metazoa > Arthropoda > Collembola > Entomobryomorpha > Entomobryidae > Entomobrya > Entomobrya corticalis. The sequence continues at coordinate 19,318 of JAQFYG010001310.1, read as the reverse complement.
ATAAAAAAAATACTAGACAACAATTTATATTCCGTTTAACGTTTTATTTTATATAAATTTCACGTTATATTTCCTATTATTTTTGGAATATAAACATATATGAAAATATTTTGTGTGGTTTTCTTGGAAAATGGACTGTGTCTAATGCTAATGGGAACTGTGCTCATGTACGTGTGCATGTTAAATGATCTCTCTTGGGACTTAATTCTCATGGAAACAGCAAAGCAAGCAGCGGCAATGCCATGGCTTTTTCACTCGGCATCTCTTCTAACTTCTACCACAATTGTATTTACTCGACGCCATTTTATGAAAATAATGCAGAGTTTATATACCAGTTTTGCTTTTTAGTCTTTGGGTTTAGTTTTATATTTATTTTTTGTTCACGGTGGTTGGTCATATGAAAATGGTTTAAACGAAAAGACAATGGTGATGAGCCTTTTTATATAATATTTATTTTACTCGGGTGAAAATTTCATTTTGGTTAGTGGCTTTTTTGGTTAAACGCGTTTAAATGTGTGTGTGTATATTTTTGGGAGAAAGGGAAGGAGAAAGAGTCACAGTCCATTTATCTTGGTTGTTTTTTTGTTGGAGGTCTATTGTGGTTGCAGTTTTTTTGGAAATACAGAGATGTGTATAGAAAATTGTATAATGAAATGTTTAATTATGATTACATGATATATTTTTTTCTTTTGTTAATTACCCTTGTGCATAATGTTTTGGAAATAAAAGGAAGAGATGTGGATGTATATAAAATGCTTTCTCTTTATGCTTTCTCTAAGGTTTAGGTTTTTGATGTCGTTTATTTGGTCTGTAGAGTGGAAATAAACATTGCAGTCATGCTGGTTTTGCTGGTTGATTTTCGACGGGGAAAGTGGGAACATGAACATTAGTTTTATGAATCATTTAATTTAGGTCTTTGGGATTAAATAACTTGAGCTTCATTTAGCAAAATACCCCAATTTTTGTGTCATTGTGAATGGTATTGAAAATTGGAAGTAAAGTATTTTGGAAGTAAAATTTTAGGAGCAACAATCCGTACACCAGAAGCATCCACCTTTTACATATTTTTTTGGTTCCATTGTTTTTCCACCGATTATTCAGGTAATCGTAATGAGACGTATTTTGTTGAACGCTCTCCTGAAGGTAAAATCACCAAAAAATCCCGTTTTTCTTCCACGCTTTTTTGCATTTTTCTCATTATTTGTTCCTCCAAGGAGAAAACCTAAAGTGTAATAATGGTTGTTCCAGGAACTAAGAAAACGACAAGTAATTGATAACACGGGAAAAAAGCGCGGAATGGATATTTGAAAAATTGTATTTTCTTCAAGAAAAAAGGGGGAAAAAGAATGCACAAGAAAAAGGGGAAAACTTGTCGTATAAAAAAGCAGATATATAATGACAGGAAAGAAAAAGGTATATCGGCACTGAACACGAACTATAAACGAACTTTGAAAAATAAAGCCCAATATTTCACCTGACTTTCTTTCCCATTTTGTCTAAGAAAGAGTCAAACTCTACAAAAGGTTATGGGAAAGTGGCACTAATATTTTTTTCCCGGCGCATAGAACTATCTGAACTGAAAATCTTTTTTATTTTTTTTTATTTCGTTCGGCGTTCACTTTAGTCCACATTACTATTATTATTATTACGGGAAAAAAAGGATCGAAATTGGAGATACGAGTAATTGGATGCACTGTAGTTTGTTCTTACACGTTTTTTTCTTCAAATTTTCCCAATATATATTTTTTCAGCTTATTATGTATTCTTTTTGTAGTAAACTTGATTTGTACTATTTACATTTTCATGAGAGACCTCCAGAGACAAAAAGAAAGGAAAGAAAATATATATCAAGTGGAGTGAAATTGCAACAAGAAAAAAAAATTTGTATCGGAGTTTTTTTAGTTGAGTATCAAGTGAAAAATAAGAGCTGGTTTGGGAAGGTCTCTGGAGATGTAACCTTGTATATTTTTTGTACCGACTTGTTTCTGAAACGAACAGTTTTGGAAATATTTTTCGAAGAGAAAGAGGCTTGATTTCGATGCTATTTGTTATAGATCATGTTTCCCCCTTTTCGGGTATTTCTAGAGTTTTTTGACATGTCGATTTCTTTAAGGCTTTTAGTCTTTTGGTGATTACATGTATGATAAGAAATATAAATTTGTTTGGATTTTTCACGGCTTTTTTTGAGATAGTATCGCACCTTTTCTTGGAAAATTGAATGGAAAGCAAAAAATGTGAAGGATAATGATTTGTCATAAGTGGAAAGTGGAAATTTTGTGGCAGTTTTTGAATTCCCTGTTGGAATTCATAATATATTTAATGGTAAATTATAACTGAAATAATGATATAAATTCTAGTTTAAAATCTTGTAAATTTTGGATTTTGCACAAATTGGACGCCAAATTTGTTATATTTTTTACCTGTTTTGATTTAGTTTTCTATGCAAAAATATATTTATTTTGGAAAATATATAAAAAGTATTAAATTCTACATAAATTGTAGAGCTTCTGGCAAGTAAATAATAAATTTTTGATTACATTTGAATTCGCTTTAACTTTAAATGCAAGATGTTATATATAGTATTTCTGCATTATTAAATTTCCAGTTCTCTACAGCTTTTTTATTACGTATTATACTAGTTTGTTATGTATTCGTCGTATTTTGTTGTTGTGCAATCATCATCAGGTATGTAACCTGAGGAAATAGAGAGAGAAGAGAGTGAGATGGGCTGTTTTTAACTTGATAATATTTCATCCGAGTTTACTGGGCTGAGCTGAGGCATGCAAAATTGGAAATCGATTTAGGCTACGCTCCAGCAAATTTTCATCATTTTTATGTTTAACATTTACATCATCTTGTTCCTGGAAGAAAATTTTTTTTGTGAATAATAAATGGAGAGATGAGTTCGAAGAAAATTTAAATCTAATAAGAAATAAAATACGAGTACAAAATTTAATACAATTTTTGGAACAAATTGTTTGAAAACTATAAAAATTTGCAAATTGAACAACAATTTGCCGTTCTGAGATATTCCTTACAAGTAATTTGCCAAATCTCGAAACTGTTTTTGACTAAATTCTTGGATATTTTCATTCAGTTAGGTTTTTATTAATCGGCGTCTCTACCCATCAATTTCTATTTACTTCTATTTTTCTACTCAACTTAACTCTTTATCGTCGTCGAGTAAGCTGTTTCTCATTTCCAAGGACGATGCACATTATGCAATATAAGCTATAAAACACAGAATAGAGAGACTTCATACTTGTTTCTATGAAAATTAAGCTCCAAAAAAATCTGAATCACAAGCTTACAGCCATTCAGCCATCAGATCCGCTCAAACTCATCTTCTTCAAGCCTTTTATTCTTTTAACCCTTTTCTTATACATTTCCGTCCCCATTGACTACTCAACTCCGCATGTGGTTTATGATGGTGGGGACATGTGAAAAGGGTTGAATGGGTTTTGATGAGATGCAGTAGTAGCATCAGCAGCAGCCAAACAATAGAGCCTCGTGTGCATACTCGTGTCATTATAATCTTCTTTGAAAACCATCCCAACCCTCTTCTTTTCCAACCAGATATTAATTTTTTTATCTGTCTGGATGCATCAGTTTCGAAAATCTGATGGTAAAATCCATATTCAAGGTTACTGTCATTTTCAATATATTATAAAATGAAAATATTCATCTTGTTAACAAGAAGGAAATGAGTTTTTATCAACGCCGTTTATAATATTAACCGGGTGGTCTCTCTCCCAAGTAATAAGTCATATGGGTACATTTAGTTTCCTAGGTTACCATAGATTTATTTATTTTTTGTTTGAAGGTGTATATTACCCCATTATTCACTCCCACATCTTTCCCTGTCTATTATTCCTTTCATTCATGAGTAGACAGAAAGGATTTTCTTCAGTGAACTCTTCTCTTTAAGCTTGAAGAAAAACCTTGTCTTTTGTGTTTGTTTTCTCTCGAAGAAAAAAAAAGTTGGCTGAAATTGTAAAGGTGTGGATGGGGTCTAGAGATAAGGAGAATCGGGGGACAGCAGTAGAATCATGGATGTCTTGTCGTGTCATTCTCTGGTGGGAAGATAAAACCCCTTTTCCTTTCGAAAACCAACAGCTTTTTCTCTTTTATAAGCAGTTGTTGTTGACTGAAGAGATGAGCACAAGAAGAAAAAGAGGCAGACGGCGTTCTTGTCTCTCTTGTCGTCTTTCTAGGCTCAGAAGAAAGAAGAAAAGCTTATAATACTTTTGGTATATAAATCTCTATAATATTTTGTAAACTATATAATTATATAATATAAAGTTGGGGTGTTACCAGCGCAAGTGTTTCCTTGTAAGTATGTATACTTTGTAGAGAGAAAATAGAAAGGACAGGGTTGGATAGATAGATGAGTTTTTCCCGAGATGATGAGAAACTTGCTACGAGATTATTATTTCGGCTATAAATCATTGTTGTGTTTAGTGGCAACCAAGTAGGTATATAAAGTATAAACCTATTGTTATAATAAGGGCTGTATAATATTCTATGATGATGTATTTTGCTCCAAGCTTGCCGTAATAATAGCTACTGGCAGTGTCTATCTCTCTCTACAAGGTTGTTGGCAACTGGCAAGGGACAAGAGGGTTACTGGTAGCATGTTATGTACATTCCTTGTAAGTGTATATAAGTGTTATACTACATGTTTGTCCCTCGTAAGTATGATGATGATGCTGGTATGGTCTCGTAGTTTTTTTGTTGTTGTATGGGCCATTATTCAATACAATGTCGTTTCTTTGCTCTCTCCAAAACTTATGGACTATTTTGGAGTTTATAAGAAGCTTTTTTTGGAAGAAAACTGCTGCAGTGAAAATAAAAATAAAAAACATTAAAATAGTTTTTTTCTTCTAAGGTTCATATAGTTTGTGTGATATTTACACCTTATATACTATTATTATCTGTTTTTATAGATATGTTTTCACTTTTTATGACACGTAAAATATATAAAAAATGTATAAATGTTTTTGTGGACGTTGAGGATGTTGCAGAAAAAATGTTTGGAGAAAGGACAAGCTATGTTTTTGTGTATAAGCTATGTTGAAAAATTATAGGTACATTATTTTGGAAATATTATGGATTTTGTGGTGAAATTGTATAAGCAAAATGGGATCGGAAGAAAAGTGTGTGGGACGTTCTTGCTTTCTCTTCTCCTGCTATTTTCTCTGTTGCGGTGAAAGTCCGCTTTCTCTTGCAATACGCTCATTTCTCACACATCTTTTCTCCCACTTTTCTCTATTTCTTAATATTATTATTATTTTCATCCTTCTTCGTCCGCTTCTTGGTCTTTTGGTGAAAGAGAAAGCAAAAAGGAAAGTGGGGAAAATCATAATGAACAGAGTGGTTACGATATATATACTGCCACTGCTGCTGTTTCTTAGAGAGGAGCTCTGGCCTTTTGTCTTTGGCAAAAACATCTGAGCCATCATCATGGCAAGTCATCATGGAAAAAGGAAAAGAGCTTAAGTTCGTCTTTGCTCTTTTACTTTCTCTTATGCTTTCCAATACTTTCTTCAAAAAATTTTCTTGGCATTTTCTACTCTAGAAAATTATTATATGGGGTTATTATTATTAGACGTATAGTGTATATCCTTAGAGGTTATTACAATTATTATTAGGGGTTTTGTCTTTCATATCATGTTGTGTGCGGGTTGACAGAAGAAAAGAGAAAGTAGGAGAAAGCTCTTCTTGGGTCTGCCGGGGAAATAGAGGAAAGTCCTTTTATACTCTTCTCCTTTTCTCTGTTTACTATTCTGCACAAGTTTTTGTTGAAGAGATGGAAACAGAGAGAGAGAGAGAAAGAGAAAGCAGGAGAAAGTTTTTTCGTGCAGCAGCTTTGTCACCCTTGTTCGTTTCTGCTGACTTGTCGATGATTTATGATCAAGTGAGTGTAATTGATTTGGATTTAGAGATAATCCTTTTCGCCCGGAGAAAAACACTTTCTCCTTTACACATGCTTTCTCCCCTACTTAATGATTGCATCAAACTAAAATCACATCTGTACAAAATATTTCCCTTCTTTTAATGGCGTTTTGACCAGAGAAATGAAGGAGAGAAAGTTGTCGTATTTATTTTACATATAAATTGGTAAGAGCAAAAATTTTACTGCTTTCACTACTTTCTTCTCTTCTCCGCCTTTTCCTCATCAAGAAAATCTGTAATAATCCTCAAGACTCTTATGAACTTTGCTTAACAATAAGCAGCCATTACTGAAGAAAAAGGCTAACGAGACATAAGAAAATGTGTAAAGCAAAAGGAAAAAGGAAAGCGATTAAGCAAACAATAATTCCCAAAGAAAGTTTCTCTAGAGAAAGTTGAACATTTTGCATAATACTTTCTCTCTTTCACTCTCTTGTAGAAGTAAAGCTGTTGAAAATTATTTTTTTGGAATACAAAAAATTATACAACAATTCTCAAGATTATTGTACTTGTTGTCGTTAAAGTAAAAGTGGAGAAAGTACTGAAAAAAAGTTTTTATTTTTTGCCTAAAGAATCGATTACTCCAAATAATAATCGTGTGTACATGCCAAAAAAACCAAGTTAAGTTTTTTTAGTCATGCTACTTGTCATTTTCCTCCTCCTTCATTAGTACAAGCTTTCACTAAAAAAGGAGAAAGCAGAGAGAAACGTGCTGACAATCTAATTTATGTTTATTCTTGTATTTACATTATGGAAAAGAATGGAAATTGGCGAATTGGAAAATATACTTTAATGAGATTTTGCTTTGCCTTAAAGCTTGAAAAAATAAAAGCCATTTCGCATAATCTAAATGCCAGAGTAAAATTACTTTCTTTTTGCGTAACATAAATGTCTAGAGAAGAAGAAAATTGATGAGTGGAGTTGAAATAAAATAAATATAAAATTTGAAGAGAGGGAATTTGGTTCATTTGCAGAATTGCTAATAGCTCGAGGAGGAGTTGGACTCATTATAATTTATTTTGTTGCTGAAAATATTTTTTTGTTTATTGGATTGGATGACAAGAAGAAAGGAAAGGGTTAGTATTAATATTAATAATATTTCTTGTAAAACAAATGACACGGAGAAAGTGGAGAAAGTTGAGGGACATAAAAGGAAATTACTATTGTGTAAAGAGTGAGGGCACTAGGTCCTTTTATATTGCGAGTTGTTATGATGATTCATCAAGAGACGGCATATGGGCATGTGCTGTTATTGCAAAATTTGCCAGCTTTCACAGCTTTCTCCTGCTGCTGACTCAACAATATTTGGAGAGTGAAAGCAAAGCAGTTTTGCTTTTGCAAAAGCGGCACCCGAGGCATGAAACGTAAGAGAAAACGGGGCACCACTTTTTCAAAAAGTGATTGATGTGTTTAAGCCAAGTTGTTGGATGAAAGTGGAGAAAGTGAAACATTTTTTTGTAGTTGGGGCTTACATATAACATATATATTGGGACGTGACTCTGCATTGTCCAATATGATTTTTAAAGAAAAGTTTAGGAGAAAGAGGAGAAAGCTATTCATATTTTTGAAATGTAAGCCAACAATTTTTTATTTGCATGTATGCATTTATATTTGTTTGAAGTTGAAGTCCTGCAGTGCTATTTTACCTAGGCCGACGGCCTAAAAATATTTTTTGGCAAAGCAGAAAGTGGAGAAAGCTGTTACAAAAATAATATTTATTTAGAGTGATTTGCATACTCTAATATTTTTTAAACTTTCTTTCTTTCAGAGTTCAAGTCAGTGGGTTCTTTATTTCTATTTGAAGAAATTTGTATACTGTTCATGATGCAAACAAACAAGGTTTTACTTTCTCCTACTTTCTCTTCCAGCAAAGAAGGAAATAAAAAACGCTGTAAGACTTACGAATTTCTATCAAAAAACAGAAAATGCATATCAGTCAGTCAAAGAATAATAAATATATCCAAAGTTCACAAGCATTCAAAGAAAAAGTCGGAGAAAGTATGTGGATGTATTTATGGGAAAAAGCAAGAATGGAAGAGTGACTGGGAGACTGGGACTTTAGTGTTCTCTTCTGTTCCGCTCACAGCCACCATTTTTTAACTTTCACCCAAGCGCATCGAAAAAATATATATTTTAAAGAGAAAGTACCCTGTTTTTACTTCAGTTGTACTTGTTATTGCTCCCGCAACAACCGCTTTAGAAAAATACAAAAATAACGTTCCTTTTCCATGCACAAAACAACAGTGTAATAATAACAATTGTAATAAAAAGAAAAAACAACTTTCTCTTGCTTTCACTCCTTGTTATCCCAAAGATATCGAGCAAAAGCCAAGGGGAAAGTAAAGAAACACAACAAAGAGATGGAGATGAATACCTCAAAATATTTCCTTTTTCTCGACATGATCTTTCTCTTTGCTTTCTCCTAGTATTCTTTGAGTAATATCCTGTTTTTTATTTTCTTTCTATTTATGCTATTGCTGCCATTATTTTAAAGAAAGTAAAAAAAATGTGCGTAAGGCACTGAAGAAAAGTACATTCATCTAGAGAAAGACGTGTGGGATGTGTGCAATTTGGAAAGTGAAAGCACATGTATGAAAAATTATCTTTGCAGGCTGTACGCTTTTCCCTTTTGACTTTCTCCTCAAGCTTATTTTATTCCACATTACATACACTTGCGTTTAGTAATATTCCCTATCTTAAGAGAAAATGCGTACGTGTTTGTGATAGTAAAAGTAAAAGCTGGAGAAAGCAGCACACACGCTGTTATTTATCTATTTGGAACAAAATATTCTGTCCTTTTGTTTCAACAAAATTCAGAAAGAGAGTATAATGCATTCCGATTACAATATTAAGTTTGATGAATAAAGAAGTTTCCGGAAAACCAAATATTTTCCCAAAATATGTTGCATTCCTCTAAGGAGAAAACCGGAGAAAGTATACGACGCGGCATCTGTATGATAATTTTTTTGACGAAGATCATCATGATTTCTGATGAGTTCTGCGTCTAGAGCTGGTTGAGAAATGGGCCAAATGTTGAAGTTGAAACTGAATTTGCCTTCTGGTAACACATACAATGTTTCCTTATACCATCTATAATAAAAAAGATGACAGTGAAAGCACATACTTTCTCCTTGTTCTACATTTAAGCCTCTTGTGAAAAAAGACTTTCTCTCTCTTACAAACTCCTACTAAGGCATTTTCTCAAAAAGATTCCAACTTCCAACTCCAAAAAAACAACGAAATGAAACCCAGAAGAAAGCTGGAGAAAGCTTACACCAATCCTTTTCTCTCCAGAAAAAAAACTTAAACCTTCACTCAACTATGTGTAGTCTCTCTCTCTCTCGAAGTGAAAGTATGGCTGTTGATCCTTCCTTTTTTCTGGCTTGCCTCTTCCTTTGCCTTGCAATCTATTGCATTTTCCATACAGTCACTCTCATAGTGAAAGCAGAGAAAGCATATATGTTTCTAGGGGGATTTAACAAAAAAAATATAATATATTATTTAAGATAACAGCACACAATTTTTGAACAAGAAGATAGTATACACACGGAAGGAACCACCTCTCCAACAACAACTATGACGATTTAATAGTGATATATGTGCAAACATAAGGAAGGCATGACGCTCAAAAAAAAAGGTTTAAAGCCGTCCAGTATTTTTTTAAATGTTCTGCTGCAGCAGCTACTCTTGGAAAGATTCCAATAAAAAAACCTAAAGAAAGAAGAGGAGAGAAAGTAAAAAAGAGAAAGTATCTTCACTTCAACTGTATATGTGTTTATATGTTTTTTTAGTAAAAAATAAAAAACCAAGAAATAAAAAGGGATTAGATAGGTAGGTAGAGTGTAAACAGAGAATGGATGAATGGACAGGAAAAAAAGAGAAAAGTGTTATGCTCCTTTATTTATTAAGTGTTAGCATATAGTACTTTATAGAAATAACTTGGCAGTCTGTCTATCCGTTCATTTTTTTCCAGATCAAAAATGTTTTTTACTTGAGCAACTTTTTTACTTCGTTTTACAATTTTTTTATCTTTGTATTTTCTATTATTGTTGTTTTCTTTGTTGTTGTTTTTTAGAAGAAATGAGATAGGTAGATTCTGGATGTTTGTTTGTTTGTGTGTGCAACTGGCAAATGATGATGCCAAAAAAATGGCTGAATTTGAGCAATTTTCAAGTCTAAACTTCTTTCTTTTTTTTACATTTTTATCTGGAAATCTAGTTTCTATGTTTGTTAGAGAGATGCGTATATAATAGATTGGTATCTTTTTTGTGTATTTGCTTTTTAGAGAGAAAAAAGGGTTTGCATGATAGCCTGCAGTATATTTCCACGCCGTTTTGTGTGTTTCTGCTTGAAAGTGATAGGAACAAATTTTTTTTAACCCTTTTCCCCTTCTTCTTGTTCGTTTTTGCTGCTGTTGTCGTGAGAATGGAATTGCTGATTAGAAATGAACAATTTTATTGTTTTGTTTCGACTACGAGGAAAGCAAGGAAAATCAAGGAAAATCCTTTTTGGATTCTGTAGAAAATGGAGAATAAAAGGCTTAAGTGTTAAGACAGGATCACTTGCATATATTATTAGTTTTAGTTTCGGTCGGAGCTAAAGAGAATCCACATGGAAAATAAATTGATAGCCGATAATATTAAGTAGCATCCCATTGTTCACAATTCTCATAGAAAAGTGCGTGCAATTTAATGTAATCGGAGATCGGAGAGCTGAGCTTTTTCAGACAATAAGAACGAGACAAAATAAATTTTCTCTTTAGCTTTTGTTTTCATTTTATACTTTACTGAAAGGGAAAATGAGATGAAAATAATATATATAAATATTATAAATTTTTGTGTGTGAATATCTATGGGAAATATAAAGTATGTTTCTGACAATGATAGTATGGATGGGGGGATTTTAAGAATTATTTGAATTGGAAGGAGAAGAAAATAATGCCACTTTACTTGGGAGAAATGGGATAGAAGATGGAGGCCAGAGTGGAGATAAAAATTGAAAGGGAAAATGGTGAACAGCGTTGAGTCGATCCAATCGGATTAAATTAGTCAAATAAATTGGATCCCATTGACACAAGCAACATCGATTCTGAGAGAGAGAACAGAGAAGGCATTTACACGCCAACTTTAACAGGATATATTATTAGAGATTGGTTGCTATGGTTACATTTATATAAAAAATAGATCTATTGTTTAGAAGAATACATGAAGGATAGTCAATTGTCGTCATCAGGATGATCTAAAGTTTTAGCTCAGAATTCTGTCCTATTTTCTTGTTTAAATGTGATGATGTCATTTGTAAGGGGACCACACACGACGACGATATATATGCCAAATGGAATGTTAGAAATGCTATATAAACAAGTACATTTCCTTATAGTGTCACCCTACTTATAGGAGACAAACAAGATAATACATGAAAAAATTTTGAACATGTGATCTCGACCACCCACCAGAAATATAAAAGGTGAGTTGAGTTTTTTCTTCTTTGAGGAAGATCCGTTTTTATTTATGTAAAAAATGTGGAGAGGACAGCTGAGAAATGGGCTTGAGATCGGGTTATGCATAAAAATATATATATTTGGAATTTCCTTAGGTATATCCGGTACTTTCTCTGTTTTTTTCTTTGGAGGCAGGCAAGGCATTCATGTGTGATTCGGGATTGGAATTTTAGTAGCTGACTTGTAGAGAAAGTGGAAGAAGGTGGTATAAAGATAGGATGTTATTTTGGCTGACAAACACTTCCACTTTCACCAAACACGACACACTGACTGAGTACCAAATTCCACTTTCTCTTGAGCTTTCTTTCTCTCTCTCTCGGAGTCTTTGGTTGTACTTTCTCCTTCTATTTGTTCCTTTTTTATTTACTAGCAAACAAGTTCCAATGCATATGCATCTTTCTTGGAAAATAAATGGTTGAAAGGAGAGGAGAAGAAAAAAAATTTATATAGGGAACGTGAGCCCATAGGAAATAATGACCTTTCTCTTACTTTCTCCTCCTCCTCCTACTTCTACACAACTTTTTTTTTTGGTCTACTTTTTTAGTCTAAACACATACGATACACACATAGCCTATGGACCAGTCAAGTGAATAACTTTTCGTTTGGGTGAGTGATGAGCATCAACTACACCAAAAAAATAAACACGAGTGCTTTCTCTCCTTATGCTAGTTTTCCCACACTTTCACTACCTAAAACATATACAGAGATATATATCTTGTGGGAAAAAACAGAAGAAGAGAAAGTAATATCGTATTACCATTCAAACAAATGAGAGTACACCAAACAGCAACAAATATGTATTACTTATCTTATTCTATCTACTTTCTCTGGAGAAAGTACGTGTGTGAATAAGTCAAGTCACACATATTTTTCTCCTTTCAGGTAGAAAATAAGAAAAATGGAATGCTCAAGGGCAACTTTTTTATATTTTTTTCTTAGAGAAAGTGGAGAAAGTAAGAAAACTGGTTCAGAATATTTTTCTTTGAAATAGGCAGAAAAGAAAGGCATCCAAAAAAATAATATCGACTCTTACATATCAAGTTGAAGCTGCTGCTGGTGATGATAAAAGAAAAATTCAATGAAGTGAAAGCAGGAAAAGAGAAAGCAATCCTTAAATGCATTTGCATTACAAAAAAAATTTGTGGCTTGGTCTATTTTTCTTGATGCGCAAGTTTCATAAAAGTAACGGCTTGCATCGCTGATGAGGAAAAGAGAAAGCGTTTCCATGGCTTTCTAAAATATGTATTTAGCGTAAAGACTTTTATTAAAGATAGTACCACCATTTTGGTGAAAGTAAAGTAGAAACTTTAACATTATTCAACTCCCTTTACAATTTTTCAGGCGAGCCAAAATATATAAAAAAGTTTCGTTTATGTTTCCCGCCGTTAGCAATATAAAAACCGTGTTATCTTCACAAAACCTATAAATATATGTAGATCCCGACTCCCGTGTGGAAAATATTTAAATAATATCAAGTCAAGGAAACTTTTTCATATTTTTCCACTTTTACTTTTTTATATCATCTGAAATTCAAAATGCACCCAAAATATTTCCTTGCATTAAAAAACCCACACCTTTTTCATTTTCTATTTTAAAATTTGCATAATATTTTTTGTCGTTTGGCAAAAACAACAAAAATAATTTACATAAAAATACTTTCCATGTGTCCATTCACACCTTTCTTCTTGATTTCGTTTTCTCTCTTTTCAAACTTTTTTTTCAGTTTAAAAAACTTGGAAATTTGGGCTTACACTTTTTACAGAGGTCTCACAGGACAACAAAATTTTCAAAGAAAACTTGGATAAAAAAACTTTTCTACTGTCCTCTCGGGTTTTGCGTCCAAAATCTATGTGGACTTTCACTTTTTTTGAACCAGCTGGCACGATACGGTCACTTTTTACATTTTTGTTTGAAAGTGTTTACCCGTAAAATCTATGCATGCACGTACGCACCCAACACACACACTTTCTATTTATTCTAAAAATAGTTCAAAATAACTTTTCAAATATGGTCGAATTTGGACAGGGGTTTTCTTTGGTTTGACCAGTTTAGTTTGAGTCCAGTTATATTTTTATTTGGAACGAAAAACTTTCTCTTTTAGATTTCTACAAAGTTTTAGGGTTAACAACATTTTTTTCTCAAATAATATATTTATTTTTGCCTCGGAGGAAGCATCTAAAAAAAGTAATGGTAATCCGTCTATGGGACCTCATATAATACAATTTAGGTGTACAATATGGAATAATAGAAACTTGTTTCCAGTCGTAATACTTTGTCAAGAAAAAATATATGTATTCGAATTCGACGCCAATAAAAGAACCGGTTTTTTTTTCAACCCGAAATTTCTATATTGAAATGGATTGGGTGTATCTCTCTGCCTCTGCTACTCTGCACCCATTTTCTATTGTTGTCCTAACCCTTTTTATTCTTCGTCATTGCATTAGAGTTCCCTCCAATTCCAACTTCCAACCCTCCATCTCGTCGTCGGTTAGGTTTTCTTTTCTTATTCTTCTTCTCTGTTGAGTTGAAAATCTATTTGTCTGTTGAAAATTTGGATTTGCACAAGAAGAAGAAAAAAAGGAGAGAAAAGTGGGAAAGAAATTGAGTGAGGCAATTTATTTTGACGGAGAATTGAATACATTAAAAATGTGGAGGAGAAAAGAAAGAAAGGAGAAGAAGAGAGCAATACCGGCTGTTTGGATGAATGAATGGATGGAAAAGAGAAATCGAGGGATACGGAGAAAATGGGAGAGCTTCGGAGAGATGACAATAAGAAAGGGTTTGAGGCTTTTTGGTGCATAGATGCAGTTTTTTCTGCATTTAAATTTAAATATTTTTCTGAATATTATTTTGAATGGCATAGCAACCGTTCATATATTTTTTGCATTTTTATTTTAAATTTTTTGGAAACTTAGATTTTTAAACCTGATTATTACATTGTTGTCAATAAGCTGCTCATTCAATGTTCATATCAAGTTTTTACTCCGCCTTCTTCCTCATTTTCCCATTGTTCGTTTTTTTTCCTGCTGGGTTGTTCCTGTTCCTTGTTCCTATCCTGAAATTTCCATGAATGGCCTTACATTAAAACATAATATTGTAGAGAGAAGATGAGCTCACTCAACTCAGAAATAAAACGAAAATGCTCTCAGCTCAGACTCAGAGTTTTTTCCTCATTCATTCATTAGTTATTATTGCCTTAGGAGGATTTATTTCCATTTTCCTTTTAAATTGGTTCAAATGAAATATACGACTCTTCCAGAGTTCTTGAGAGAGAAAAGAACAGTAGCAACTACCAACTTATATATTTCTATTGTATTCCGTCTAAATAATAGAGTAAAATAGAAATCACATCTCTGTATATATATCTCAAATATATATACTTAAAATGTAAATCTAAAGTGGTCCCTCTTTATTCTAATGTAGTTCCGTTTTATGCATGCAGTACTCAGTCAGTCAGAAGAAGAAACAAGAAATATATTTTTCGTAAAAAGATGATGACTCCACAACATTTTCTGGCCGAAAATCTCTCGCTCAACTGCATTTTCTCTCTCTGAATCTCTGATGAATATCCTGAGAGATGATTTTCCCTTTTATTTTTCTCGACATGATCGTCAGTGACTCGTTCATTTGAGATATCAGAAAGTAAGGTGGTTGGTATTGTTGGTGGTTCTTATATTTTTTTGGTGTGAGGATGAGAAACGAGCAACCAAGGTTTTCATTCAAGTATCCTGAAAAAAAAGAAGGGAGAGGACAGAGGAGACGAGGAGCTTCTGTGTGGAAAAAGGAAGGAGATCATTACCCACCAGCTTCTGATCTAGCATGAATGAATAATGGAACAAGAGGCGTATAAACATATCAAATATATATAATATATGTATATATATCATATATATATATATAAATAGTGACTAGTGGAATTATTCCAGATGGGATTTATTGTGTGTGAGATGCTGAATCAGTCAAGAGCGATGCACACATAAGAAGATCCCCTTTTTTCCTTGTGGAAGTGAACCAGCCCATATGAAAATTGTGTAGAGTCGTCGAAAAACCCTGCAATTGAGTCAGGATTTTTTTTTTTGGGTAAAGTAAAATAGGAAGGTATATTTATAAGAATAATAAATTGTAAGCAAGGGAATCTATTGCTTATTGCTCTTCTCTTCTCCGCTTATTATTGCTTTACTGCTTCGTCTGCATTTACAACTTGTAATAATAATAATGATATGATATCCCATGACGACCAAGTAGATGTTAAAGTTGTACGCCGATATATATTTTATATTTTTTGAGATTGTATTTATGAGTATTATGGTTTTTATGGCGTTGAGACTTGAGAAAGATGTGTGTAGTCTGTGTAGAGTAGAGTGATGACGATATTGGTTTTCTGTTTGAAAGAAAGAAAGAAAAAAAGAGTGAGCTTTTTATCCCCGAGTAACCGGAGGCATGTTATGTTGGAAGGGTAGAGTAACGGTGTTGGGATGATGCACAACCACCGCAATAATAATAATGTATAGGAGAGGAGAAAGGAGTAGTGGTTTCACTTAGAAAAAGAAAATATGATCATGATGGTTCTATGTCATGTCAGCATCTTTTTGGAAAATGTTCTTTTTGCACGCGAGTTGGTAAAGAAAGAAAGATATAAATATTTTGAACGGCGTTGAAATTGACTATATGTTAAATGTTGAAAAATATTTTGTGGCGTTAAAGTTTGGCGACGATAATGATAATAATGATCATCATTATATTTTTACCTATGTTGTTTGGGAGATGAATGTGTAGACATGATTTTACTATCAATACAATTTCCCTTGTAACTTATTCCAAAGTCCAGAGGAGTATTTCACAATATGTTTTGTCATTTCCTCTTTTTATTTATACCTTGACTTGTACCTTGTACATTGTACACCCGTATGTTTTTGTTGGTTGGTTGGTCTGTCTAGATTTATTTTTATTTTTTGGTTTTGGACACTGTCCTGAGTCCTGAGTTAACTTATGAGAGAGGAGATGAGAGTTGTTCCGACAGCCATGGGCCTTGTCCTGTCATCTTCCATTACATCATCTCTCTATCTCAACGTAAAACTCATCTCCTCTTTTGTCCTTCCTTCCATTTCCATACATTTATAAATGGACATGCTGCATCCTCCTTCCGTTTGCATTTTCATTTATTCCCATATCCTGTCCCTACCCTACAGATGCACATAAGCACACAGTTAGTTCTAGAGACGAACAACAAACAATGTTACAAGGTTCTATACATTATATTCATGGATATTATAACTATCTGGAAGGGATTTGGAGAAATAATAGATAATGCCCAGAGATAGAATATAACAAGCTATCTTTCTCCAGAAAAAAAACTAGCCGTTCCTGACACTCTCCCACCCTTCAAAAGAGTAGTAGTCGGCACGTTCCATCGGATTTTCACTGGCTTCCCCTTCCATCCTTCTCCAGAGCAGTCTATGCACCAAATATACATTCACTATTCACCCTAACTAAAAATCATATAAAATGGCAGTCAAGCTGTTCAAAAAAGAGTGTTTTTTGGCGCATCATCTTTCCATTCAAAGCTGCATGTCGTTACCCTTATCTCGAAACCACTGTCTGTATTCTCCAAAAAAATCGACTGATATTTTTTTCTCAAAATTATATATCATCTTGTTTTATAGACTCTGGAGTTTAGTTTATATTTATAGATGATATGCGGGCTTTTTTGGAAGTATATTGGATTTTTTTTTGGAAAAAGAATCATGTACTTTGCTGCCAAAAAGTGAGTAGAAAAAAAAGTAAAGTGGTGGGAAAATAAAGCAGAAAAAAAAGTTGAAAGTTGAAACTTGAGACCATGAGACCTTAGATGATGTTTAACTTTTTGATGGTGATGGTGATGATGATCGCGCGACGACGAGGAAGAAGGATGAAGGACGATCTCTTGGTTAAAATGATGATGATCATTATCATGACTTGGTACTTGGTACTAAACTGACAACAGATTTTGTTGTAAAGGAATTTTCCCGTAAAATATATTTTTGTTGAGTTTAGAATTTAGACGACGACGTTGAAACTATGCAGGAAATTTTTTTATTCATGATGGCTTGGTGGATGGTGGAATGGACGGACAACAAAAGAAATATTTTTGGATAAAAGCAGGAGTGAAGGTCTGACGGTGGTCCGCAAACGTAAATGTAAAGTTGGTTTCGTTTTCGTCGTAAAGCTTCTGCGGGTATTATGACGGCGAAAGAAGAGGTAGGTGGTCGTAGCGTGGTGGTGTTTGGATCGATAATATTTTACGATCTCTAAAGATATAAAACTATGTTTGTATATTATATTTTCTCTAAAGTTGAAAGTAAGTGTATATATTTGAAATGGAGTAGATGCATTAGAATTTTATAAAATGCACATACATTTTAGGGGTTTTCTCACTGGGGAACAAAATAAAGTAGAAAGTATGTAAAAGGGAACCAGAGTTGTAAAATGAATATACGTTTTTGGTGGAGAGAGGGAGAGAGTTGCATGTCTCTAAATATTTTAAACGGAGTGGAGGAGATTCCTGGGAAAATATGAAGTGTAATTAGAAAATGCATTTATAAAAGATAGATTATAAAAGGGAAAGTGTGGATTGTTTCTATTGTTTTGGAACAGCATGGAAGGAAAAGGGAAAACGGATGGTGTATATGAAAGTATGAATATTATGTAAATTTTTTGTCGTCTTTGGAGTCATCGTCATGATGAAAATTACAATGGTATTTTAACTTAGATTATGTGTATCTGGTAGTAAATGTGGAATGACACTGTTTTTGAAATTTTTGTTTGGAGAAAGTCTTTTCTCTTTTTTGGTTTCTCTCTGGTGACATAATAAACTTCTGGTTTTTGGGAAGGAGAACAATGGAAAAGTATTTTGGAAGAGGAAACAAAAAAAGTCATTAGAAAACTATGAAAATCTGCTACTTTTGCTTTCTAGTGCTTTCACTATTTTCACTGTAATTGTTGTAGTAGGAAGAAGAGTCCCATGATGGGGATAGTTATTCCAACATGTCATGTTACATCTGCTTTCTGTATGAAAGTAGTGTCCACTTTCTCTTTTTTATACTAATAGTAATAATAATAATCCTTTCACCACTTTCACCACCACTGCTGTTGTTGACGAGGATGATTATGTTTGTTCCTGTCTTTCCGTCTGTCTGTTTACTTCTGCATTTAACTCTCTTTTTTTGTCCTGTCGTCCAGCATGTAATTTTGTACGTGTTTGTTCTCCGAATTACAAGCAAACTTGTGCAAACATTTTTTTACTTTCTCTTGCTTTCACGGCTTACTCTTGGATATTTAATGTCTGGTCTTGTGTCTAGTGTGTGCATGTGGCAGCAATGTCCGTAGGAGTATGCATGTGTGAGCAAATTCAAAGTCTCCCATGATGCCTTTCTCTCTTTACTTTCACTGTGCTTTCTCTTTTTTTAAAAGGTATCATCGTTCCGAGTGTCGTGATCAGACTACTGCTGTGTTTTTGGAAGAAGATGATGATGATGACATTATTATTCTTTCCTGGGCTTGCTTTTTGTGCAAAAATATGTAACAGTTTTGCATATATGACTTTCACTGCTTTCTCTGGTGTCAAGTCCATAATGAAAGTGTAGAAAATATTTTTAGAAAAAAATGACAATGGCATCTATCTAGTGCAACAAAAAACGTTTATGTTCCAATAATAATAATGGTAGTAATCGGCATGTGGTATTTGCTCTTTTCATCGGCTCACTTTCTCTTCCGGAGAAAGCAAGAGAAAGCACTAACATAATCATCAGCATCATCCAATGTTCATGGCTTGGTGCTCTCAGTGCTCATCTTCTCTTGTCGTTTGCAATATTATTGGATTTTTTTCAA
>JAQFYG010001309.1:0-19763 GCA_034694325.1 Entomobrya corticalis | reverse complement strand
TTATCTTGTTGCTTATCTAGGTCAAGGTTACTTTTATGCATCTACAAATGCTTCCACTATCTTTTACAGATTGCATTGCAACTTGCATTATCTTTTTAGTCACGAATTTTTAAATTGAACTCAAAAATCACTATTGACTGTAATTACAACTGTTCTTTTTAGTTTTTAAAATGGTTCAATTTAAAATACTTTAAAATCAAATCTACTTTATAAAAAAATTAATAAGCAACGGAACAAATTTTAGTTAATGCTTTTATTAAAAATTATTTTGTAAGGTTTTCTACACAAAAATATGAACTTTTAGACTGCTTTCGATTTAAGATTACTATTTTATCTAAACTATCCTGAGTCATGACATGGGCAACAAGCAACAATGACTACACCCTGATACCCCAAAAATAAGCATTAATATATATGAAGCTCAGGGTAATATTACATCTGTGGCTCCACTTTTTTATGGGAACAAGGTAGCTCACTTTGTAATATTTTCGCAAAAATCAAGTGCCGTATGCGGTGGCGGCTACAATACAATCTAAAATGCATCCCTGCTTACTTTACTGTCATATTAACACAGTGGTTGCAATTTGCAATGATGCAGTATGCCACTCATCTCATCGTCAATATCCTGTGTCCTGCGACCAACCACCAACGATGTTTATTAAAAATTGACGAAAATGAAGATACAGTAACGACTAAACTCTCCATGAAGGCATCGATGCGATTATATAACCATCTATTTTGAAACCATAAAGCCAACAGCCAAGTATAATGGCAAGCATGTAAAAATTGAAAACCCAAATATTGGTTTTGCGGCAAGGATAACGTTTGGGAACCGCTGTTATTACTTATCATCGACTAAAGGTTAATAGTATTTCTAACGGCGCATATCCCACAGACCGTTAAATTGTGTGCATATATAAAAGGGAAATTCCTGCTGGGGTCTGGGGCTAGTTTCAACAATGGAGACTTATGGTGGGTGACTACGAGCCAGCACGCTTCATTTTTACAACCATCTTCCTTGACCAAACTTTTTTTTCTGCAATTAAATAAAATCAACTATGAAGAACAATAAAAATTATTTGTCCTTTCAGGAAACGATATAGAGTGTTAAACGTACGACTCCTCGAACATTTAAACAATAACCGCGTGTGACGTGTGAACACTTATGATTGATATTATAAATGATAAACTTTAAGGCATAGATAGAATATTGACACAAATTTTTGCGCCTTTGAATCTTGTAAGTTGTAAAGTAAAGCTGCTTCACAATTATCGTAGTCATTACCATTAAAAGTGTATAAAAAACGTCATAAAACAATCCATCACTGTCTGTGTGATAAATAAATAATAAACTGTCATTAATGCAGTGATCAAACCAAACCACATTATCCTCCTCAAATTTTTAATGTCTCATAGCCTTAACTGTAGCCCTTGACTTGAGTTTGAGTTAAACACAGCGAATTAAACTTCAATTGTTATGTAGATGGGAAGAAAGAAGCACCAACATAATACGTAGGTGCAAAATGTAGACAAAGAGCCAATTTAATGATGCTACGTGTTTTAGAGATTTTACAATAAAAAATTGACAGTATATAAAATTATCTTGTGGATTATGATAATTCTTTGATAAACTTGATAAAATATAACAATTTAATAATTTTAGGTGATTTTTATCTGTCATCTTGATAAATCGCTTTAAATTACTCAAAAATATCCAAACAAGCAAACTATATGGATAAAATCAGTTTTGCAAAATGAAAAGTTGACGCGCTTCATCGTTTTTGCTTGACGCCTGACGGGACAAACGTTTGCTAATGTATCAATATAGATACATTTCAAGACAAAACTCAGCCATCCATCGCCATTTTGAATATAATGCAATATCTAGAAGGATACAGCGATTGCTTGCTAATCCAGTTCAGTTTTGTATTTGTAACAATTTCAATATAAAATATCATGATAAAATGCAATTATTAAGCTTCAATGTTGCACATTGAAAATCAATGTGAAAACAATTTGCATCATGGGATGATATGATATCGTGCCCTAGGTCCTAGGTCTTCTACCTGCTATGCTAACGTGAATTAAATGTCATTCAAAAGCACCTTAACTAAAGTCATGATCATGATTGCTGTAATTTGAAGCTTCACCATCCGAGCGTAACTTATCATGGATCAAAACTCACGATATTTAGGATAAAACATTATGAAATTTTGTAAAAATTTGTGCATGCAATGCTTATGATTTATGAAGTAAGTAAGCGTAATCCAAATTTGCAATTTTTATTAACTAAAATGTTTCGTGTTCCTTGTCATCTATGAAAATTAAGATGACCCTTGAACCCACATGAAATCCAAATCGCTAAATCAAACTATGAATTTGTTGCAATATTACGAATTCTTAAATAAATTTTAAATATATGAAAATGAATATGCCTTTATTAGATCGGAATAATTACTAAAAATAATTCGATTTAGAATTTGTAAAGAATGAGATTGATTAAAGTTTGAGATTTAAGGTTGAATGTTCCTATACTTCATAATCATAATATCCATAATGTAGTTAAAATAAAATTTACAAAAATATTATGAAATTGAAACATGTTACACACATCTTATTAATTGGAATTCATCATGTGTTACTAATCATGGTTATTATTGTTTCTTGTCAATTTTTACAATCACATAATTTGTAGCAAATAATATTTGAAAAGAATGCTACAAATTTTACCATTGTTATTAGCAGACATTTAAGATTTTGTATTTTCTTTGTCGTCTTTACAAACAAACTTATCTTTTCAAAGTTCATATTACAGTAATATAACGTGTAGGAAGTCGAATTACATTAACTTTTATATGTATATTTATATAAAACTTGTGTTTATACTTATTCAAATTCAAAAGACAGTCTGTGCCTTGTGCCGACAACAAAAGTCATAAAAAATAATATTTATTTAGATACCGACAAGCTTTGAGTTTTTTACGATAGTTCATACATAAGGGTGCCCTGCTCTTTATATGACGAATTAAATGTTAATGTTAAAATTATTCAGCGATGGGCAGAGCGTGACAAGAAATTACACAATGTAAATACACAAGCATTAAAGCAATTCAACTTGTTGAGATATTATTATTATTGCACCTAAATCATCAGACAAAGCAAAGCAAGATGTCATCTGCAGGGCTCTATAGTCAGCGTCTCAGCGATTTATATTTTACGAGAACTTTCAAAGTATTTCGAAAAAAATACATGTTAATTCAAATCAAGGATGACCCAAATTATCTGACAAACATAGTAAAAATGTCATTTATTTAATTGATTACTATACATGTATCCGTTGAAGCGTTTTGTTGCTTATTATTTGCAATCACAATGTCAAATTAATCAGATATAATAATAAAAATTTCAAAAACACATGCTGGTTTTAGTACATCATTCATAAAATAATATTATAACCTCAATCAAGCGGATGTTGAAAATTTATTTTAAAAATCTCAGTGTAATTTTTGAATCGCATAATATTTGGTAGAAAGTAGAAATATCCAATAAAATTAAGAAAGTATTGAATTTGATAATGGTTTCGTAACAAACTGTAAATTTCATTTTATTCACACAAATTATTTGATCTTCAATCCTTTATCGGGGATTACTCAAGTTACGGAATTGTTTAATTTATGCAACTATGCATGTTTCACAAGGAAATCCACATCTAATCTATTTATGACTCGATGATTACTAAAAATCAACAATTTTAACCTGGAAGGTCATTTAGTTGGAAAACGGAAACACCTACGTACTGCTTCGTGACAGTTTATATAATTGGCATTAGCATTTTAGTATTTTCCAAGAAACACCGGCCGCATACGTCATCACTTCTAAAAAAACTGGCAAATAAAGTATAATTGATAATATCAGTGTCATTAAAGCATCATTCTAGACTAATCGAGATCGAGACAGTCTAAGAATATAGCAATCTAAGGTCATCTAAAGGCCAAAAAAGTCCTGAAAAAACCCACAAGCCTTCATGACACCTACTTCAATGAAATTAAAACCATTATCAAAATTAAATGTTTTTAAACAAATCTAAAGCTAACCTTAACATTTTGGTCCAAAATCTAAACAATAGTTACTTTCATATATTGCACGCAACCTTGATAACTGGTATTATAAAAGCCATATAAAATCAGATCAAATTTCTTGAGATTTGTTCTTGATGACACGACCAAGACCGGTCTCAAGGACCCAATGTCGTCATAATATAAAATAAATAATCCATTTCAGTAAAACAAATTGTTCTTAATTTTTTACAGGAAGACAAGCAGTACTTAATTTCCGAGAAGTCATACGTCCAAGAAGAGCTTAATGCTGTACTACCAGACTGGGTAGCAGAGGGCTTCGCCCAAGACTCTCCACTTTGGGAACTAAAGCTAGTCCCCTTGGATGGCGACAAAACCGCTTTAGTAATGAAGCTTCATCACCTCGTCGCTGATGGCGTTTCATTTATGTATCTTCTCGAAGAATTCTGCGACAGCGGCTGGACAAATTTACAAATTCCAGATACAAAGCCATTCACAATACCTCATTGGATGTATGCCTGGTACAGCTTTCCATGGAAAGCTTTAAAAGCCTATTGGCTCGCGAGATGCCGGAAAGGAATGAGACCGAAAGGTATCAAAAGTAAAATGCCAATCTGATAACGAAAAAAAATTAATTTCTTAACGATTTAAAATAAAACAGATCTTAACTTTAAATTTAATTTGTGAAGTAGGCTCAACAGGTGAAGGCTTCACCTCATACACAGCCTTTTCAATGGAAAAGCTGAAAGTAGTCCGAAGAGCGAATAAATGCTTATTTCCCTCAGTACTTGCTGGAATGTTATCCAACGCATTTCACAAGCAGTACGTCAGCCATGGAAAGTCAGAGTCGGTTGAAATAGTGCGTATGGTTGTGCCCACGCCGTACCCAAATAGACCGAAGAAAAGCCTTGTCAATCACGTGTATGCAAAACCATTACTTTTCTGCAAAAATCTACTAATTTTTAATTAGAACATGATATTTTTATGACAATTTTGTTTGTTTGTTTGTTTGGATCAGAGGTTGGATTCACGCCGAAATGCCGATTGGTGACCCCCACGCAATAAAGACATTTGAGTCAAGCGTTCGCCAAAGCTACATTTCCGGCCTTCACGGAATCATGTGGAATGTGTTCCGAGGTCTGTACCTGCTTCCTTCACCTTGTTTGGCGGTGTACACAGGTTGGGGTGAGCGGAATTTGCCACCAGTAGTCCTCACCAGTATACCTGGATCTTTAACTCCAGTTTCACTTCTTGGTCAACCTGTTCACTGCTCATATCCTACTCTTGCCCTTGGGTGTTCAACAGGGTATGTCTCTTCCTTCTTAAAAAAAATATGATTCAATGATTAAGTCAAGATTGTGTGATGATTAGCAATAAATAGTAATATCGCAAACAACAAAACTTTTTTCTTGAGAAGAGCTTTTAATTAGGTGACCTATTTTGCCCTTCATGGTAATTTTATACTTGTTAGTGGAGAGGAGATAGTCTGTCCTGTCCTGCTGACCAAATTTTTTGGCAAGTTTTAGCTTTACCTTTAGCTTTAGAGTTCCTTCCTATTATTCTTAGACACCAGACCAAAACACAGTCAAGTTCTTTTCCTTTTCGCTCGGTCGAGGTAGTAGCAAAAATCAAGAAAGGATAACAAACTCCCAATATACCTATTATAGTTTTTGCCAACAAATTAGCATATAAACTATACACTTATATAACAGCAATATATAGAATGAATGAAGGTTAGAGTAAATGTATATCAAGTACCATTGAATTTGCTATCAGTGTACATAATAATTACGAAAAATATATAAAGATCTTCTGTAATATTTAGTAACAAACAATTGTAATGATAGATGATGTTTGGGTAGGAAATTTCTAGCTATCACTTATTGCTTATCAGTCATTCATTTTTAATCTTATATTCATCTTCAACAGGAATTCTAAGAGATTTCTTTATGCTGATATGATTCACAATTGTATTTTTGATGTTGTTTTTTTAACTGTAACCTATTGTTTTGGATTTGCAGGTGTAACGCATGTATGACCACATACGCTGACTCTGGCTACTTTTCGATAAGAGTCAGCAAAGATATCATCACGTCCCAAGATCAACTTGATGAGTTGGTTCACAAGTACATGCATGAGGAATTGGATAACATGTATAATGAAGTATGTACAACTTTTATATAACAGCTACCAATTATATAAATATTATACATTTTTAAATAATATTTTTGTTTACATCGGAAATGCAGGCGAAATCCGACGAATATCATGAATATTAATTAACCCTTTTTGTTTTGCTTTTGTTTTGCAGGCACTTAATCAGGAAAACAAGAAGCTCAATCCTTACGTACAAATAGACTTATCTGCGTAATCAAAACGGAGAGAGATATAGAGAGAAAAAGAGAACCAATACCTCGTCATTCGTCAATCATATAAAATAGCGACCAGAATTCCTTAAAAATGCGATTGGATAAACGATAAACCAGTCAAATAGTTAAAAAGAATCTTCGGCTCCTATTTTTAATTACGGAGATTTTGTGTTTTTATCCTATTTAGTCATATTTGAGCTGTTTTGTTACATTTTTATTGATTCTGAGCGTGTTGTCCATGATATTTATTACATTTTTATAGGCTGTTATTTATATAATTTTATATAGAAGAGTCCTTTTACAGTGCCATTTTACAGAGAGAGAGCATTAGCATTGCAATTTATATTTAAATTTAAATGTGGCACTTCTAATGCAAAAAATAAAACTGTCAACAGGAAATTAAATGCTCATATCTTCTATTGTATATTAGCAAGTTAATAATGTTGACAGTTTTTAGTATTTTTTAGACCATAGAAAAGAGCAATTTTCATTTTAACTGTATTTTGTTGACGATAATTTATTTTTTATTTATTACATGCGTCCTATTTATATTGTATATATACCTAATACATATTAAATTAACTTATTAGATTTTTGAAATACAAGATATATGAAAAGTTCCAGGAAGAAGTGAGGGATCAAATTAAAGATTTTTATGAGAACAGCGACAGCCGACAGCATCCTTGTCAATAATTGCTCAAAAGAATTTTAAAAGTTGCAAGATTCTTTGTTTTCTTCTCCTTTCTTCCATTTCTTAAAAATGTAAATTTTCAAATTATTAGGTATTATAAATCTTACAATATTACTATAAATATTATATGAATTCAGTTTTTCTAGATGTAGCTTTTGTATAAAAATGAAATCTACATTTGATACTTGATTCTTTTTTTTAAATTGAGTGGTTTTTGACATGATAGATGCGCAATGTGAATGCGACTGATATTAAGTAATTTCTGTATTTATATTTATACTGCTTATTACATTTTAGATTTATTTATAACTTACTAAAGTTTGCCATTTTCGCCAATATGTAATTATTTTATGTATACCTTTTAAAAATTGAGATCTCACTCTTGGTAAGTTTTATTTGTTTCATAGTTAGTTGATATGATATGCATTCGTATTCTGTATGTTTAAATATGACACGCTGTAAAATAGTTAGATATTTAGTATTTGCGTATATGACTGAATAAAGCGGTTAATTTATTTACTGAAAAAGAATGTTTGAAACACTTTAAAGATTGTTTGAAAGTATTTTGAATCCAAATAAGCGAAACATAATTGTACAAAGTACAAGGATAAATGTCTATAGGTACGTCATCTATACCAATATGCAGGATTTATGAAAAAGACTGAACTGAACAAAGTAAACGAGTTTGGCAAGACAATAAGAAAAAATAGTTGATCTTGCTGAAAGTAGATGGCTTAATATGTAAACTTTGAGCTTTTCGAGTTTACCAAAAAAAACTGATGAATAGGTATGCCCGTATTCCGTATGCCTGTGCCCTTTTCCAGTTTAGCCATTCAACATTTGTTCATATTATTGGGCATTTGTGTTTTAATTTCGAAATTATTTTAATTTCTTCATCAGACCTTGTATAACGGTTTTGTGATAAATAAATAGTTTTATTAACAGTTGGATTCCCAAAAGCTATGCTCCACAATTTAAACATTTAAATTTATAGAAGTTTATGAACTACATTTTAGTTCTAATTTGAAAAATTAATGAAATTTCGAAATTTTTTGTTTTGATTTTATACAAAAACCTAAAATAGGAAACTCTCAATTTTAAAGCTTGTTATCAGTTATATCGAAATAAGTACCTATACGTTCAACGCTGATCATGATTACGATACCCACATGAAAATTTGATGGACGGGTCACCGAAAAAAACCTGACAAGAAATTCATAAAAAGTCTCGGTTCACAGATGTGCCATGAATAAAAATGAGGTCTTCTTCTGTCTAACGTCAAATATGACATGCGTGCCTACTACCTACCAAGCATACATACATATCTAAAACGTGTGTGTATTTCTCTTCTCATTTCTCAGCTTTAACTTTAAACACAACTTGTTTTTATACACATTTTACACATACAAATCATGTAAATCATTCCATGAAATACGATCAACTCATTGAAATAAAATTTCAACAAAAAAGTATCCTGTCAAAATGGTGATGACAGCCTTTGAAAGTCAGCGACCGTGGCCGTGACATATGTCATCGTCATTACACTTTAAAGCGGTTCCAACTTCCAACATTAATCTCTACTTCAACAAAAAAAACGATAATAATATTTATAACAAACTTTTTCCTACAAATTCAATAATTGGAAATATGCCGAAAAAATAATAATAAGAAGAGCATCTTTGGTGGCATCTGATAACACCAGGTGCACTTACACGCTCAGTTTTTGTGACTACACCCATCTCGCAAAATGACTATCTTCTTAATATGCAAAGTACTTTGTAAAAATACACGATTTTCCATCGATGATGATGAAAGTAACCAGATGTTCCTTTTATCTTTAAATTTAAACTGCTTTCTTTTGAGATTTTATCGATGATATCCTGAGTCTCATCCCAAATTCTCCAGAGACTTAAGAGCAAAATTATTCCATACAGTTCTCTTGATAAATACCGTAATATTATTTTGCAGATAAGCTGATAAGATTCATAAAATTTGTCGGCACTTTTCCTTAAAATCTGCTAAACATGGATTTTATCTTGCAAACAATCCAGAGAAAAACAGATTAAAATTTAAATCAAGACATCAAAACTGAATGTGTTTTTATTATAAAAATCTAGGGCGGACAGCAAAAGATTTTTGGTGGAAAACCTAAGGATTCCGAATTCCCACCAAAGCTAAAAGTGCTACCACATCTAAATCCCTCCGGAGTAATTAAACTAGTTATTTAAGAAGGTAAGTACAAATATTATATCGTCCTCTTTCGGATTTTCTAAAAGCGCCAAAGGAAAATCTACTACTATTTAGCAGACTTTTATAACAATGCAAATTATCATACTAATTCCATATTTGAGTAAAAGCCTTTATATTTTGATTGACATTGACTGTTGGTGTATTCATCATCATAAGTCGCTTTTACATTGTATTTATTATTTGGAGGTGGTCATATCAAAATGATTTTGTTGGGGCATCCCTACGATTATTTGGCCGACTGACACGGACACGACAGTAGAGAGCGTCAAGCTGTCTGCTGCTGAAATAATTTTTTTTTGTGTTATAACTTGTTCTACTACGAAATTCTAATATTGTTTTGTTCTCAGGAACGGGAACTCGATCACTTTTTTCTTCAAATGCTTTCTTCCGGACAGGTATTGTATATATCCCCCTCCTTCCTGTCATTCATCCCATTGTAATATAGAGAAAAACGCTTGTTTCGTCCATTCCCTTCAAATTTAGTGTCAATAGAAAAAAATCAGAGAAGAATACAAGGGCAAAAAGACGTTATAGGTAGGTATGTCCCTTACTTTGAATACCTTCAAGGGTCTTTTATTGTGTCCACACAGTACTTATATTATTGCCAAACTTTTATTGAATGGGGATGAAAATGAATGAATGAAAGACTTCCCGTTCTGATCTCTCTACCTTTTTTGCATTCAAAACAGGGATCATCATCTCAAATAATACGCCAAAACCCAAGTCACGGGATGCTAAAGTAAAATCTATTGTGCAACAAAAAAATTCCTTTTGATTTTAAAGAAAAATTATATGGATATTTTGTTGGGATATGTATACCACTTAAATGATATACAAAACCAAACTGAAACTGAACTATTATGTATTGATTAGATCAAAGGATAAAGATAAGGGATCATTCATATAAATGTTATGCATTATATCATCATATTATTATGCGTTTCTTCAGAGTATGAATTGCAGAGTCAGATGTGACAAATGAGGTTGAGGTAATCAGATTATGACGGTTGGGGAAGCTAGTGCAAACAAGGAGGGCTCAAGAGTAACTGCCACACACGATTTCAAAAGGTACGCAGGAGAACACACCACCTGACTGCTCACATCACTGTCACCTAATCCCATTCAACCAGTGAACAAAAAAAATCTTTCTTTTGTTGTTTGATATACAAAATCCATTCAGATATTGGTGTATCGCTATAATAAGCAAACAAAAAAGACCAAAGGGCCCTCCTGGCCTGCTGGCTAAACATTGCTTCATTCAAACATTTTCATTCAATTCAGAAATTTTCATTGAAATAGATTGAAAGATTTTTTTCGCTAGGTTGAGTTTTCAATTGGATTTCGGATTCATTTCTTTGCATTTTCTGTACAAAATTGTATAAATATTTTTATTTGAACTAGTGTCCTTTCTCTAATGATGTATCACTTTTCTCAAAATTGTTGCCACATTGAATATTGAATGGTATATATTATTTTTCATGTTGGATTTTTGAATGATATAATGTTTAAAAGAAATTTGGGATGGATATTCTAATCAACAATTTACAAACTAAACATGTGTACGTACAAACGTACATGTGTACGTACCAAGAAATTTATGTAGTTACATCAATTGAAATTGAAAGAATGTTTCAGTGATTGTCATCATCGTCAGTAACGTTATCCGTCGGTCATTACTCATTTTTCAATGCATTATGTAAACTGGCAGACGTCTGGTTACAGCATTTGTAAAGATTTGTATAAAATAATATACGATGTTAGATGTTATAATGTTTATTTTTTAACAAGATTGTAAAATTACGATTAAATTCCTCAAAAAAATATCGAGGTAAATTGATTTTACATCCCAATTTTTAAAGAATCAATCTTTTGTATCAAATTTATTACATCAATCTTAATTTTATAATTGCTGGACTGGGCAATACTAATGGACTGAAAGTAAAAGTATTTCATATTTTGAGTAAATATTTCTGCAAAATTGTCCTAAAATTGCATACTGCTTTACCATAACCTTTAACACAATTTTCCCAGGTAAATATCATTTAACAGGGTGGTATTTCAATTCAAACTTATTGACATAAAAATTTACCTCCCGAGGTGTGAGGTCAAACAATACGTTATTATTGGTTCAAATAAAAGAATAATGAGAATAACACAAAGCCCCAGTTGAACCGACGCAAATCTAAATGAAGAGGAAAAATTGAGTGGGATGGATATTGGGTTTGGTAAAAGGTGAGTATAAAATGAAGAGAATATTCCACGGAATCGGAAATACGAATAAAAAGAGAACCACACAACCTCTACGACTATTACACAGGTAATTTTCCACGCATACTCCATAACATGCATATAAATTGAACATTTTTTTCCTAATAGACGGACACATAATCAGTATAATAGATTTGTAAAAAGGTTTTCCTGGGTTGGGCCTACAAGCAATCTGGAATAATAGAACGGACAATCGATGAACACAAATAAGGTGGTGGTGGTAGTGGTAGTATATACCATACAGTTCCATTATAAAAAAACGGGTATTGTATTCTATTATAAGTACTCACTCTTCCTGTTATAGTTAAAGATAACCAAAAAATATAGTAAAATACCCCAAAAAATACATTCTTTTTTATCTTTTCAAAATCCTATTTACACAATCAGAAACTATTGGACTTATTATTATAACTTTACCAACATTTTATATTCATTCACACTTTTTTTCATTCATAAAAAACACCTTTATTTTATTGTGGAGGACGGAGGTGGTGATGCATGATTTAGTTTAAAAGGAAATTCGAGAAAGTCACCATCATAATATTTGTTCCTTGCTGTTTTTGTTTGCCCCATTTGTGTGTGTTTTGTGTACACACAAAATATTTTACTCATTCTTTCATTTCATTCATGACTCATGACAATACCATTATGGTTTTGATTCCTTTAAAAGAAAAATAAGCAGTTTAAGATGAATGGGATGAAATAAAGTCGTTTCCAGAGGTTCAGCTTCTTGGAGAGGATATGATGATGGCGTGCATAATACTTTGAAAGAAATATCTACCTAATTCTACCTCACAAATACTACTACTGTGTACTTTACTGGATTTGAATCGAAGGAATCATGTCATTCAACATGTTACTCTAGTTTTCTTCTGAACTTCATTCCTTTTTATTTTTGCTACTATACAGCAGCTCACAGCTCACCTTTGGCTTTTGGCAGCTTACAAAGGCCATACAAATGATAATAATGTAAACAGAAAGCGCAGCGGGGCACTTCCGAACAGAGGATGACGACCGTGAGAATTGACATCGAGCCACGTGGTCCTCCAAACTCCGACGAAATACTTTACATTTACAACTTGCATTGCATTTTTTTCTTCTTATTTTCTTCTAGAATGCATTAGTATTCCGATTGATGCCAAACCAAAAATATTTTTACAATTCACTTAGTGCCTTAGTGGTGCAGTGACTAGTCACACTCCCACAATAAGATTATTGGAATTCCTTTAAAAATCTCTTTACTTCAAGTTGTGGTATATATTTTTTTCATTTATCAACAAAACCAAAAGGATAAAAGTCTTATTGAAAATCCTAGTAAAACCCATCAAAACTCATGCCATTCCGTCTCTAAAAAATTTCACATGAAGCATTTTTTCCGGAACAAAGTATTCTGAAAATGATTAGATCTATTCCCTGTTCGTGTTCTTATAATTCATTTTTTCCAGTCAAAATCTTTCAAATATTTTCTTTATTCATTCATTCAGTTATTTTTATGAATCAAGACACATGCATAAGGAAAAACGGGAGAGTTTTTTTTACTAGTCAGCCACTATAATTGATAGTATTTCTTTTTTCCGTTAAGAGAAACAATTTACAATAAAAACATATTCAAGTTCCAATTACAATTACATCCTTCAATGAACAAAGACAGATTGTGAGTCAAACTGGAAGAAAAATGACAAGCAAATACCAATTGTCAACGAGTACATTAATGATTACTAACTATCTGTTTGAAACAAGCCAACAACTAAAAACTCCATGCGCTCGTCCATGCACATACTTCAGTTCCCCATAATCATCATTCTTTTAAACTGATCATGAAAATGATTATTATCCTAAATTTCATGTTCTCTCATTTTTTTCAGAATCTTGTCTACAAACAAAACATGCTTATATTTTTTCTTCTAGCAAATAAGTACACATCCAAATCCAAGTTCAGAACAAAAAAAAATACAAATATTATGTTCATTTTTGTTGGTTAACGAAACCAGACTAAACTGTAAAAGTAAATGTTATCTCTGTTGATTTTGTTCAAGTCTTTTTGGCCTTTACATTTACATGTTCGATCATAATGACATTGGCTATAAAACACACTTCACATTTGTGTACGTAATCTATCGCTTCATTATGCATATATCCGAGAGAAAAAAAATAAAAATGAAAACACACATAATATCCAACCATCCATCCATTCCTGTCATAGTCTTCCAATTAGGTGGCCCATCATATAACTTTCCTTATCGATGTCAATCAGTGCATGAAGATGACTAATGAGATGACTTGGGATGTATTGACAGTCACTTCACTCAAGTCTCAAGTTGAAGTCAACCAACCTAGAACAAAAAAATATTATTTTCTTCGTGTCTCCTCTTCAGCTCCTCAACTCTTTTCCAAGTTATCACGACAAAACCACGGTGGACGACGACGAAACAGCAGCAGCAGATCTTCTTTGTTGGCAACTTTAAATCAGCAGGGTTCAAACATCTATACCAAACACATATATAAAAATCTACTACTATCCATCACCGTCTATTATTCTCTTGGACTCTGGAGAAGTCGACAATATTTTTTGTAAAATCTTTAGCTTTAACTTAACAGCAACTAGTACTAGTAAATCCATTATTATTATTACTCCTATCAAATTGTTTATCATTAA
This sequence comes from Entomobrya corticalis, assembly GCA_034694325.1. Lineage (NCBI taxonomy): Eukaryota > Metazoa > Arthropoda > Collembola > Entomobryomorpha > Entomobryidae > Entomobrya > Entomobrya corticalis. The sequence goes on along the minus strand of JAQFYG010001309.1, from coordinate 5,453 downwards.
AAGCATTTTACTCTGCACTCTACACACGCTTGAATACCTCCTTTTCTTGGTCTTCTTGGTGGTGTCTCCTCAGTCCTCAGTGCTCCTCATCACATTTATCTTCTTTTGCACAAGAGGAGTCCCACATTATCATCATGTCCACTTTGTACTTACAAGCTCGTTCTTCATTCTTTTCTCCTTTCCATTTTTTTCTTCTACTGATCATCATGCAATCATTTTCTTATTTGAACACATGTCCCCCATTATAATCTTGACATTTTACTACTGCTCTCACAATCTTCTTACAACTTTTCCTGTTTATTGCAAAACGACAACGAGAGAAGGTGAGCATATTACTGTTATTAATAAGAATATAAATAAAAAACACACTTACATTTACATGAACATGTATTATATTATTAACAACAAGAACGACAACGACCGATTATTTTCTCCGAATATTATTTTAACTCTCATCTCATGTTGCATATATTTTTTGTGTGTCCTTTTTTACATTTCTTCTTGTCCACACAACCAGTCATTTATTATAATAAAAGTTACATGATTTCATACTTGTTACACACCACTGCTGAGATCTACATGAATAATTTTCAACAGATGTATATATATACATATATACATTATACTATTGCTATATGATATATTTATATTTAAATCAGAAGAAATAGAGAAGGAATATACGCGAAATCATCATAATAATAGCATGTAAAGTAAAATGGTAGTCACTCAATCACACTTTTCAGTCACTCATTGTGACAGCGCTTTTACCCCTGTTGCGTTTAAATATATATGCCTAGTACAAAAAATTTCTCTAGATTTTATATATATTTAAGTTGGGAGTAGAATGAGAGAACCATTAATAATAATAAATAATACCTGTGTAATAATAGCTGGCATATTGGATATGTAGTACGAGAAAAAAGAAGGTGTGATCATGTGAATACGATCAGTAGTCGACGTTTTCGACATGAACATTGCACCAAATTCATTAGGTGGTTTATGTACATTTTTTATATATATTTCTCCTCTGAGTTTTTCATCTTGGGAGCCAGAAGCTTTTAGCAAAAAAAACTTTTTTTATCGCGGTTTATAAAACTTTTTCTTCTGCTCACTATTTTTTTAGGATTTTTTGGTGGACTCTGCCTCTGCCCATCAATCAATCTTCCTACGTGTTTATGTAGTAGTATAACAAAATGGTCCTTTAAGGAATGTTCTCAAATGTATGAGTATGCAAAAAAGCATGTTGGACTGTTGGAGAAATTTATATGAATGATTTTTAATGACTGGCTATGTTCTTTTCTTTTTCTTTGAACATAATAATAATAATATTATCGAGTTAGTTTTTTTTCTTGTAAATAATAATAAAGACGAATGTAACTTGTCATGCTCCAATATGCCATTTTCTTCCCTGAAACCATAATTGACCATGTGCTTATTATATATTTTTGGGCAGTCAATTATAATGTTATATGTTGATATACTATTTGTACATTTTACACAACACCACACATGTTATATTTACATTTACAAGGAAGAGCTTCAATAATCCTCTAAATTTTTTTACTGAGCAGAAATGATCCCAATATCACAACAAAATGGTATATAAAACTAGACCAGAGGACCAGAACTAAGCTACAAAAATCCTTTTTTAAAGCTGCTTGTTAGCCCTGCATGCCCACGTCCATATTTGGCAGTTGACTATACAGAGAAAATAAGCCATATTTATCACAGTTTAGAATCGTATTAAAAATAATAATGCATGTGTGAACCCACTCGAAAAATTCTCAGAAGACCAGAGAATAGCGAAAAGAGCGACTAAACTTTAACATTTAAACATTTTCATCTATTAATCCATCCATTTCTCATAGTATTTATTTTAAAGCAATAATAATAGCACATGTGAATGTAAGAGAGGAAACCATACAATCTTTTTACAATCCAAGCACGAATGAAACTCTTCTTGGGAAACTAATTTACATAAAAATACTTCTGCCTCTGCCCCAGTGAGCAATCAAAAGGGATAAAAATGGAATTGCAACTTGCAAGGGAGTTTGCTGACTTCTAAGTTAAGAGGGAAAACCGAAGGAGGTAAATAAATATGACTTAATTGGTCTATTTTGGCCTAGTAAAAAAAAAGAAACAAGAAAAGTTACAAAGGGCTCCCATCGTCAAATCTCCTTTTTGATAAGTTTATTATTTTCTCGTAAAAAAGAGGATTCAAATGGAAATACCTTTATAAAAAAAATAGATAGCATTTCATTCTTATGATGTTTGTAGGCTCACGCATCGTGCATTCATCTAACGAAATTGCTCATGTTACTCCCACTATTTACCATTTATATTATTACCTATTCAGTTATTATTACTATTATTTCTATATATAAACTTTGAAGGTAAAAAAACAAGTTTTTTCGAACAAAGTACAACATGCGTTCGTTTAACAACATGCAAACTTGCTAATAATTCGGATTGTGTTTGGCGTTGCGTGATTGAACGATTCTCTTTTTACTTTATAATCTGAACCCTGAACAAGTATAATTTCCAGCAGCAAGCATAACAATCCTTTAGGTTTAAAGAAAGGCTATATTTAATATTTCCAATATTAATCTATCAGTAGTATAATTATGATATTATTTTTTCACATATCAACATAATCGGTCATCTTGGAAAGTAAAACATTGTAATTCACATTGTAATACAAACTGTCCTACATACATACATACATAATATTATTACCAACCAGCATCATTGCATCTCTTTTTTATTAGCTTAAGGCACTCTCCTTCCTTCAAATTTTATATCAAAACAGTACACAGTTTACAGAGCACAAGCTGAAAAAACGACACCAAAAATATGGTGGCGTTTGGAGGAATAAAAAGGAAAATATAAAGCAACTTTTTGATTTCTCTTCTTGATAAACTTGTACCTTAGCCATTTTCCGGTAAAATTACAGGGTGCAATCCAAACATGACTGCTGATATCATTCTCTTTAAAAATTCTACGAGAACAGCAAAATAATATACAAGAGCGTGTGTGTGTGGAATGTGTAATCAACCGATATAATATACAGCGATTCCTCCACTACATGAATTATTAAGCCAACAATGCCCAACTGCCCACATATGAATATTCATGTCTCATGGCTATGTTTTCAGTTTTTCCTCTGATTCGTCATTGACAGCCGCTTGAAGTATTAAAAATATATTCTGGGCGAAAACTTTTGGCTTGATTCTTGGTTTCCCTTAAATATTTTTTTATTACACTTCTGCGGGCTAATGGTCAACTAATAGGTTGAATATAAAGTTGAGGTGTACATGCCACATGTATTAATGTATATTTTTACATTGCCCCGTTATATCTCAATCTTTTCTTTTTATACTGCACCAGTTCACGACAGGTGGAGAAGGATCTCTATCAAAAAGAGTGACTGGCTATGTGATTATAAACGATACCGACAAAATATCTTTAAAATGAAAATGTTACATGATTTTTATAAGAAATTGATAAACTTTCTGGTTTAAAGTTAAAAAAATAATACTTGTCTTATTTTTTGCTTATCATTGTTTACGTCTGTCGGTAGTGGACTCTGTAAAACTGTTTTTATTTATTTGCTAAGGTTGAGCGTACATATTGTTTCTTGATTGTATTTACAAAAGAGCTTACATGATATTTTTACAACAATGTGTGAACTTATATATCACCCACCGACCCACCACAAAAAAACTAAACAGTTTTTAGACCATTAGCAATAATAAAACATTACATAGTAAAGTAATCACTAATCAGTGCAGTGTCTGCCATGTTAAAACAAGAAGAGAAGAAGCTACTTGTTTGCACGACATGGGTCTACTTACAACTTAATGTACCTCAGCCACCTTTTAAAATAAGCAGGAATAATATTGGTGCTACTATTATCGTCAACAATATTGTTCTGCTAATGGAAATTTTTATCAGTAATGGCAAGCAACACTGGTCTTGAGTCTTGAGTACCTGTGGTCCTCTGGTCTATATTTTTTTAAACGTTTTGTACATGAAAGAAAAAATATAACATATATTTTCTATATACTTTCATGTAATATGGCATGTTTTAAAAATGTAAACAAAAAACAATTTGTTTGACAAAAAATGTGTAATTTGACAAGAAATAAGGTATCAAATGAAAACGAAAAAAAAAAACGATATTGTCGACACAAATGATAATAGCAAGACTTTTAATGTGTGACATACTTTACATTTGTTTTAAAATTATCTAGACGGGCACCACGCCACATAGCCACTGTAAATGTAAACTTAGAACCTAGTCTCCTATAAAAATGTTGGTTTAAAATGGCATGGCGCGTTGGATAATATGTATACTTGCTATACTTTCCTTTAGATTTTAAGCCTTTTCTCAAATCCTTTCTGTCGTCACCAACAAGTATGCATATAGTCGTCGACGGATTTTTGCTGGCATTAAATATTTATAGGAAATAGGGCTCCAACTTTTAAACCAAGTTAAGTGATTTTTGTGGATTGACTTTGGTTTTTGGTCTGGGTTTAAGCTACTTTGCTTGTGGTAAATTCTCGGATTATAGGTTAGGGATGTCGTCATTACCATTATAATCATTGTTAAATAGCACTGGAGAATTGTAAAATTGTTTTGATAAAAGTCGATAATGCAATAATCCGTCTAAATACAAGAAGGAGGCAGCAAAAACAAAAACATTAAAATCCAAACCAAGTCGCAAGGCTTCTTTTGTTTAATTTTTTTCTCTTTCGTTCTATTTATCCTAAAATCCTTGGCAAAAGTCACAGTGGCAGCAGCCAAGCCAGCAAACATGGCACAAATAGAAATATAGGTAACATGAGCACTAAAAGCAGGAAAAACAGTTCTGATAAGAAATGTATCAGTTTACCAAATTACCAGCCAAGTTTACAGATGTAGTACATAACCAACATTGTACATTTTTTGTATGATCATCATCATATCATAAGAGCACATTGTGCAGGCGCCGTCATCGTCGCCTCCATCATCGGTAGCAAAATGTTAGACAAAATCTTAATAAAATATAACAAGCAATCAGAGACAACACAAAAACAGTCTTTATCAAATTTTTTCCTGCTTTCTTACAAATATTTTATGTTTATTTCTTAAGAATTAGTACCCCACAAATAGAAAAGATGATGACACAAAAAAAAGTACAACATGTCATATTTGTTGCGGTTAGAACTGCATGACAAGAAATGACAACAGGAAGAATGAAAATGGAGACGAAATTTTGTATAAAGTACATATTTACCAATTATAATTATAGTTCAATTGTTTTATCTCTATTTTTATTACATTTTGATTGAAGTATAATAAAGCTTGATTTCCGAAAGTGTTTCTGCGGTTTTCCTATAAAAGTCATAAAAATTACATAATATACCTATTAATCTAATTCCTTAATTGCTCCTTTATACAACCAACAATA
>JAQFYG010001308.1:0-19767 GCA_034694325.1 Entomobrya corticalis | reverse complement strand
CGGTTCACTTATACTTACATCGCTTTAATCAAATTTTAAACTAATCGCTCATACTTGTCCAAAATGTAGCAGACTAACCCACTGTTACGTAGTCCATTCATGTCATTCTAGTCCAATATTACGTATTCAACTTGATTTGAACCATTTCAGCCCATTATTGCATAATTAACTTGAATTTACCCATTCTAGCCCATTAATGCTTAATTAATTTGAATTTACCGATTCTAACCTATCATTACGTAGTTAACTTGAATATACCCAATCCAACCTATTTTCAAATTTTTAACTTGATTTGAACCATTTCAGCCCATTATTGCAAAATTTACTTGAATTTACCCATTCTAACCCATTATTACGTAATTAACTTAAATTTACCTATTCTGACCAATTATTACGTAATCTACGTAAATTGACCCGCTCTGACCCTCGCCACATCATGATCATCATCACTTTGCAATTTTAGAGTTGAAATGACTTCAAAACTTAAATTTACATTTTTCAACAAATACCGGGGCAGGACTTTTTAAGCATCGTGCTGAAATTAAAATACTATACAAACTTACAAAAAGTTGCCAAATAATATATTTTACGTACTGAATCATCCTGTTTGGTATAGTAATGCATATAGGAATGTCAAATTGACGAAGTAATTTTCTTTTTTTATTTCAAACAAAGAATGCGTCAAGAATAATAATATTAAAGTACTGTGTCCTGTTTTGAAGGGTGTTTCCAGTTGAGAAAAAATGTCTATAAACAGCTGTAATCAAAAGTATTAATCATCTAACTTGAAATGTAGCCATAACTTCAGCATGTTTTCAGTAAAACGGAATATATTTTTGATATGATTTTATTTTAATGTTTATATTACTTATTTCTCAGTGTATGCGCACGCAAGTTATTTCGTTTTGCAAGATGACGGTATAGTTGACAAATAATGTTTTACAAAATCCGCTTGAAATGTAAAAAACTATTTGGTAAATTGTTCTTGCTGCTCAAGATACCAATCATTGCAATGCCTACTCAAAGCTGTGTTATTGTTGCAGAAGTGATAAGAGACAATAATAGTATTTGAATGCAACTGGCTCTAGAAGAGTTATATTAAAACACAAAAGTCGTAAAAACAGCAAATTCAGTACACAAGAAAGCAATAAGATTTCAAAAATAAAAAATAAAATAAAGAGATCATAAAAGCTTGTTACTTTTCCTCGTGATATCAGTTTTAAAATGTTGAAACAAATGTTTTTTGTGATAATGCTCCTGATTCCATGCTGTAGCTGCATTGAAACAATTTTCGGCGAGGTAAGCTTTTAATAAAAACATTTGAAGATATTTCTACAAACTGATTACTCCAACTATTCCTTAATTGGCATTCATCGATTTTATTGCCCACAGTTAAATAAATGGCCCCCTGAGATCATCCAAGTTCGGCCAAGTGAGTTTAGCTAGTGACGACTGTAGTGTTTCTATATAACATGGCTTTGCTAATTATTATTGCATGCCAAAATTCTTGAAAATTTCAGATGGCCATTTACCATGGGAGCTTGTAACATGCCCGAAGGAATTTTGTGATCCGTCGCCAATTTTTAAGATTATTATAGGTATGTATTTATTACTGCCCTCATTTTGTAATTTGTTTGCAAAGTTCGTTTAATTTGTTTAGTGCACAAGACAAATGCTGGCCACAGCTATAAGTTAACTAATACCTTGTACCCAGCAAATTCAATGGAATATCAAGAGCTACTAAAAAGTAAGTTTGTTTATGTTGGTTTTTATTTCGTCAATAATGTCTAAATTACATAAAATTTAAACGACGCTGTTTTAAATATTTCAGACACAAACCGCAAACGCAGATGCGTTGGAAAGGCACCTCAAAAATCTGAATGCGAATTTGTCAGCGAGTTTGTTCTGTTCGTAGGAGGTTAGCCAATATTTACATAATTGATAGTACTATAAATATTTTACACTTGCAAATACATTTCTTACTTTTAGAAGGAACTTTTCTTCCGGAAAGATTTATCTCCATCGGTGAAGAAGGGTACGATGAACTTCATTTAGGTGGGTTTTATGTAACCTTGTAAATAACTATTTTACTATTAATATTATATACTTGTCAATACACTTGGCTTGTTACATCTATATGTGCTGACATTGTTTTTTAAATCTGTAGATGTTAGGTTTTCTGTCATCAAAGAGGAACTTATGAAAGAGTGCCATTCAGATAAAGACCTGTCCACTGAGGTGGAAGAAGACATGTCGGAATTGACTGAAACCGAAACTGAAGGCGAAGAATCTTCAGAATATGGTTAGAATAATCATTTTAAAAAATTTAATTGAAAGTGATTTTTAAAACTGTAATGTATATAATGATATTTTTTTCAGATTACATGTCCACACTTTTACCATATTTAGCAATGCTCATGTTAGCACTTATTGGAATTATTCTTCTCCTCGCAGTTGTGCTTCGACTAAAAAAACGCCAGCGGTCAAATGAAAGGAACGACAGTGAAATTGAATTGCAACAGAGACGGCAACCGACGCATACAAAATGGCAGGAAACTGTACACAGAGTAAGAAGTCAGCACCTAAATAGTTCATCAAAATCAATTATGGGTGAGACTGATGTCAAGCGGTCTTGTCACTCCAATTACAAATAATAATTTTTATACAAATTGATTATTAACTAAGTAGTTATGTAATAAATAATAATTGAGAAAAATAAGCTTGCACTTTGATATATAATAAAATAATCCAGCCAGTTTAAAATACTTAACAAAAGACTAGCATTTGATTCGTAATGGCAAATGATGTGATATATGGCTTAGACAGTGATACTGGACGCACAAAAGTATTTTAGGTACATAAGCTTTTCACCTGGCAGATGATTTTGTAATGGCGTATAATAATTAATATGAAATCATCAATATTATGTTCACCTAATAATAATACTCGAGAAATAAATGATAACTATTGAGCACGAAGTTTACACGCGCTTTATGTGCTGTGATTACATGCATAATGTCAGAAATCGAACTAAAATATTTTTTACTCGATACAAACTGTTGAAAAATAAGAACGTCTAGAATATATCTTAATTTATTTTTATGGGTTGTTTGAACTAATGTCTTTATGCCATCTTTCTATTTTTACCAATATGCCACTAAGAAAGTTTTAGTTAGAATATAACAGTCAACCAAAAACCTCAGAATTTAAATGTTTGCAAAATAAGATAAAATGCAATACGCAGAACCTATGCGAACGGAAATTTAATATTTTTTCAAAATAACGTTGAACTTACACCCTAAAAGCTCCTAGATTAAAAACAGACAACTCATAAAAACTGTTTTAAATCATTTTCAACATTCTAAGTATCAAAGGAAAGCAAAACAAACTAACACAAAAGGCATGTGAGCAGCAGATTTAATTGTTTTTTAACATGAAAGTAGTTTTATTGTTACACTTCTATTTTACGGCAAATTTTTTTAAAGATAACAAACATATGCATTATTTGTCATAACATTCTTCAAAACAATTGTTTGCAATAAGGCGCATTGAATTAATGTAGCAATCTTTAAATAGTGTAAGGGTCATTGTTGCAACTTTAAAGTCGATGTTTCGACCTAATCAACATTGAATACGCAGCCTGAAAGAAACATAAAACTACTTTTCTGACACTGTTCCATGTCCACCTTGACTGCGATATTTCCGACGGGGAGGTACATCATCATAGTCATCATAATCTTCAACGGGGTCCTCTACGTCAGAATAATCGTCAGGGCGGCGGCGTCGAGGAGGAGGACGCCTCTTTACTTGCGGTCTTGAGGATGGTGAAAATACTTCGCCAATACGAAGTTTCTTGAGAAGGTAACAAAAGCCTAGACAACTTCCCATGAATCCCACCATCAAAACGAGAAGGTAAAACAAGGTACTCCATCGAACAGTAAAACTGAAAAAAATATAAAAAATATATTGTTATTATTGCAACACACTTCAAATGTTAACTTTTAATTTATTACATATATTTATTATATATAAATTATATAACGACAGTAAGTGATATTTTACCTGCCACTGTCGGACATGATTCCCGAATTATTGACAAAATGAGTTGATGACCGGCTAGTCAATAGTATTTTAAACTATTTATTTATCAATTAATTACAGAATAACTTTGAAATAGTTACGTTGTGCTGTTTGGGAGTGTTTGTCAAGTTACACATGAACAACTTGGAAAATGAGCTACTAAATAGATAATCCCAAAACCAAAAAAGTAATTTCGTTAATGGGTTTTGACAAATGAAGTGGCAAGCAGTCCAAAAAGTCAGCCGGGATTGGACTTAGCAGCAGAGTATTTTTGTCAACAAACTGCTTATCACGTATATGTATATGTATATTGCAAACTTGATATTCTGATGCACATGTGCAACTTTGCCAGCAAAGTGTTGATCTCCAGGAAAAAATATTATACATTATTTAACTGCTGAACATACACTTATATACACTACACTATAACATCTGGGACGTGAGAGTTTATGTGCTCTTTTCTTCTTGAAAACTCGAATAAGTTCTTGCTTTTGTGTACAAATCAATTTACAAGAACTAATCACGATTCCCACTTTTGTATTTTTGTATCACTATTTCTTTATTATATGTTGGTTTATATATTCAGTTAATTTTGTAAACATTTTTTTAACTTTTTAACAAATCTACAATTTGTCATTGAAAACTGATCAGTTGGTTTAAAGATTTGTGTAATATTGTGAAACATTTATCATGGACATTTTGTCAAATGGAAGCATCAAAGATGCTGAAGAAACTGCTATCAGAGCAATCAAGAATCTTGCGGATATTACGAAGGCTGAATCCTCCAAGATATTTGTAAAAATCATGAAATCCCAGCAATTTCTCGTTGACGAAGCTAAAAAGCTTCAGGAAGCTCAAAACGCTACTATTAAAATTGTATCAGATCTTTCTGGCGCACAACAACTGCCTGGTCACATTTTAGGTGATGCATTGCAAAAATTATCCACTATAAAGATTTCTGACGAATATATAAGCGATTTGCAAAAATATGCCGTCGTACCAACCAGAAAAACCTCTCGCAAAAAGCCAAGAACACAAAATGTTGAAGAAACAGCCCACCTAGATGCATCTTTAGATGTGCAAAATGACGAGAAGATTTCACAAGCCCCAGCTCAATGCTCCAGCCAAAATATTACCAATAACGTCACTGATCATTCAGATCTTTTACTTCTCCCACTCAGTGTGGAATCACAAAACACTTCAAATTCAACTGATGATGCTCATTTATACCATCCCTTGCAATGTACTCTTTTGTCTCATGAAGATCCAACTAAGGTGCGATTGAGCATAAATGGAAACATTATTGATTTCGACCGTTCCAATATTATTATGGATGATGAAGGAAGCCTTTTATTAACTGACACCTGTTCCTCAACCTGTCCAACTGGTTCGTTTAAATAAAAATATCAACGTCACCGATCACATGTGTTTTGTTTTGGTATTTTCACACCAAAAGATATGTTACCGTACAATATTTTTATTTGTATCTGTTTTTGCTTGCAGAATAAAAAGCAACTGTATCACAAAGGAGCACAGGGAATGCCTGTAACATGCTAAGCGTAAACCTGTTATGCAGCCTCAAATCAATAATGAGCATTTTCTATGTAACCAGTTGTTCTATTCGAGAGGTCGGGAGTACTTTCTGCTTTTTGTATAGATCTGTTAATACAAAAACATCTGTTCATCTTAAGATTTTCCAAAGCAAAACAAACTCATCCAATCTTTGTCGATAAAATAGTACTTTTTGTTGTTCAATAAATTAAAAGTAGTACTTTTTAAATTGCTGTAGTAAAATCTAAGAGTTAGTAAGCTTATATGTAATTAATCAAATTAGTATTCAATAATGTTATAGTGTTATACAAGCCTTTATATCGAATAAATTAAATTCGCTGTCATTGTTAAATATGATTTTGCACGGAGGAAAATGAGATTTTTCTTGCACCAATAACGGATATTTTAAGAACCATATGAGGTTTACAAAATAAAGAGTACAATATTTTTTAACTGAATAAAACTTACACGCGAATCCAAAAATCAATTACCATTAGCTGAAAACACTTTTGTAGTTGGAAGCAAAGCCAAGCAAAAGCGCATTTTAAAAATCAACAGGACATATTAAATAATCTCTTTTTTGACAATTTTGTTGCATTAACAGCAGTTTGGACTCCGACAACAATCTTCTTTCTGCCGGTTTGGAATCTTAGTTGCCCAAAAGGAACATACAGAAATTTCAATATGAAATACTGTTCATAATCCTCCCGTTTTTAATAATTCATGTCAAAAGTTTACGACTTTTTGTTCGCGCCTGCAAATCCAACAGGTAATTTAACAAATTTATTTTATACATACAGTACACCATCCAGGACATCTTAATACCTAATTTGGAATATACAAAAATCAGCTGTAAGCAAAATACAAACAAACATGCTTTAAAACAACTGCTGTTGTATATTAGCAAATTTTTGATTATTTAATTACTGGTTAGCTGATAAAACATTTGCTAAACGTTCAATAATGTCATCTGTTATAAATCATCAAACAAAATCAAAGCTTAGAAGCAAGTTATTCCTTATTCTTTGCGCAGTAATTAGACTCATAAATGGTAGCAGTGCATTGCCACAAATGTATGCATCGAAAAAAAAATTGCTCAAAATTGTTTTAAAATTGTAAAATTAAACTAAATAGAGCTTGTTATTCCATTTTGCAGATTAAAGAACCAGGACACCAACATTTCTTCCGCCCAAACAGATATAATTGGGAACAGTGCGGAAATATCACCGACATATTTCTTGAAGACAAAAGCAACTGACTACCTGCGCCACAGAAGATCACCGTTAAATGTAATAGGACTAAGATTATAAAAATTAATATAAAAATTGCGTCAGTTATATATTCAGTTGTAAATAACTAAAGTATTCTGTTTTTTTTAGTTTTTCGGATTACGCTCAAAAAGCAGTGGTTCTAAACTAGTGGGGAACTCCAAATCAAAAGCATGGTCAAAAAATCTTGGCAGTGGATTCTTACAAACTAAACCGCATGGAGATTACAGTTTTCAAAGCAAGCAGTTTGGCAGCGAAAAAAGTTCAGCTAAAAGAGGCGACCAGATTTCTGGACCCAAAACTGCATCAGATTACAGCAGGCATCAACCCAATCGAGACGATAATAATGGTCGTTTTTTTCCATCAAAGGGAAATTCACCACCAGATTCCAAATTACTTCCAGCTAGAGAAAATACTCAATATAAATCCGACAAAACATCCAATCCCGCAAAACATAAGCTAACACCCAAGCTTAAGAAAGCTCGAAACAGCAAGGGAGAGCTCGGAAAAAGAACAAATAATTTCAATTCGGATAGATTGCCCAAAAGCAGCACAATGACTGGGAAGGCCAAAAAATTTGTTAACAAAAAATCAATAAAAAATGCAATTGCTGCTGGAAGCAACGCGGTTAGGTTAATCAGCTGGGTAATTTATGCAGTTATGGGCGTATTTGTTTCAATTGCAGCTTACGCTGTCAAGTTAATTGTTTGCTTATTGCGTTCAGACAATTCTGAAGCTAACAATAATAGGCATCAACAGAGACATCGACAGCGGGTATAAAATAAGTAAGCTTATTTAAATTAGTTATCAACAACAGTTGCGTTATTAGAGACTGTTTGTTTATATGATGTGAAACTTCACTTAAATTGTTTTTATATATTAATGTTTTAATATTTAACTATTGAGCAAAAACTGAATAATAAACTACATTTGTAAAATCATTTTTATTATGATTATGATTATGGCGTGGTAAAATGGCCACGTGCTATCAATAATAGTTGACAACTGCATTTCATCGCAATAAACCGTCTAATGGATTCATTCATGACTTCTTATTTTCTGAACTTTTTGTCCTTTTTCATGATGGTAATGAATACATTCTTGTGCACAGCGTCTATTCAATTGTAAGTTTCATGTCCATATGTGTCATTTTCAAATTACATTTTCATTTACTATTTTAGCTTTTGCAAAGCTTTTTAAGATTTACCGCAAATTGCCAATTTTAATAGTGTTGAGTTTGCTTTTATTCGAACTACTTTGGATGTGATGAAGAGATTATATACAAATATTTTGTTTAAATTAAAAATTAATTAAAAAGTATAATAATAGAAATAATTTAAAACTAAAATAAAACAAATAACAAAATCAACAAGATTTTACGCTTTGACATTGAATGTTTATGTATTGGAATTTGATACACCAGTTTCTGAATCAATGCATGGTCCTTTAATTTTAAAAGTTTTCAGTAGAATAGCATCGTTTCTATGTACAATGTTTTGCACAGAGTTTAACCTGTTAAGATCAGGCCACTTTTTAGTACATTTTGCATTGTTGACTGCAGTTGTCCATTGCTTCTTAACCTGAACGTTGTACCGACGCGGTGGTGGTAATGGTGATGGGGAAGACGGATGTTCCATTGAAGAAGGTTTTTGCTTGACAATACATATGATGAGGCACAAACATATGATTACCAAGACGGACACAAGGAGTAGGGCCCCGTAAAAGTACGCTGCCGAAGCACAGAAAAAAACGATTTAATACTTAAGCAATGAACAGAAATCAAACAAAAACATTTAATGTACAATAGGAGAAATAATATATGTGAACCTACATTTAATTTCAAAGTCTACATCAAAGTAAATTTCCTCCTCAAAGGAAACTTTCTCGTTGCTTTCTTTTGCTAAAATGTCAGCTGTCAGCAGCTGCAGTCCTATAAAATGAAAACACAAATAGTAATAAAAAATTTACTTTTACGAACTAATTGACTTAGCTTGGAATATAATATTTGAGTTTCATTAAAACGTAAAGTTACGGTTATATAAGCCCTCAAACGCAGGATCGTTTATTGCAATGACTAGTAAAGGTTCCGTATCTTTAAAATAAAGTAAAATATGGCAAAACAAGAGTCAGATAGAGTTTTAATTTTTTAAACTAATTGTTATTATAATTATATGAAGTACATAAATATTTTGTTATTATGAAAACGAATCTCTTACCCGAAGGAAACACAAATTCGTGGAAAAAACTGCAATTCGACGAAACGAATGATTTTCCATTGCATAATCGCTTTCGCGCTGGATCTTTGAAACGAAAGACAATAACTTGATTCGATTGTTATTGAAATAATTTTGCATCTTACTTTAAGACAACTTATTGAAAACTTACCTAATAAATACCGTTGGTATTGTGGATCATTTGAGGGATACAACACGTCCAAAAGAATAAATTTGGTATCCAATTCGACCGTTGAAGCTAATAAATGGGCATATCATTAGATTTAATCCATTATTCTTCATAATTTAAAACTTGTCTATATTGCGACATAAATTAATATTTATCACCTTCAACCAGTTTAAAAATAGGCGCCGGGTCACAAAAGCTAGGCTCACAGTTCAAAACGGGTGAATGGGGAACTTCATTTCAAACAAAACAATTCAAGTACGTCAAAAAAATAGTATATTAATGAATATTATAAAAATAACTAATTTTCAATTATTGAAATACCTAATTTGGATATATTACGTTCAACTTTTTGGCTGTACAGTAAACATTGATGTGAGAAAATAACTGAAAGCCAAAGCAAACTCCACATTTTGCTTGCCGCTTTTCAAACTTATTGTTTTTGATAACTTTATATTTTGAATTTGTCTGCTAGACTAACTGATTAATTATTATAACTGAATTAATAAACTAGTAGACAATTAACATGTCATATATTATATTTACTTCATACTAGAAGTTTCATATTATTACTCTAAATCAAAGAGCGAGTGACGTTTGCCTGCAGAAAAGCAATTTACCAAATAGATTTTTTATTTGATCTTGTATTTGTATTTCTTGTGCAATTAAGAATATGTATTTTGTGAAAAAGGTGAGGACACATGGTGCTTGTTGTGAATAAGCTTATTTTATCTTGTATGAATCTCCTTCTGCTTGTACACATATGAACGACGATGGTGGCTTTTGTTGTTTGCTTGGAAAATAACAGCTGATAAGGTAAATCTGCTGAAAAATGAACCAAAAGGAACTGGAAGGCTTTTGAGTTACTCGTACTCGTAAATATATTGAAACTACTAAGCATATAATTTTTCATTGTGAATACATTTTCAAACTAACAACAAATATTATTGTCATTTCTATACATTTTCAAATAGATAACAACAAATAACTTGTTAATAGTAACTTGAAAAAAGTAATTAAATTGTTGTTAAAAGCTTGACATATAAATTAGTGACACTTAAAATGGCAGGAAAATTCGCCAGAATATGCGGTGCAAGAAATCATCTTTCTGGTGGAAGGGGAGGTAGTTTAGTTGATTTGCATGGGTACAAAAAGGTAACATCTACTGTAATTGAGTGGTTTTATAAAAACGGCGAGATTTCAGAGAAGCGTCGTAACGACGAGAACAAAAAAGTTTTTGTGTGTGAAGCGTGCATTGAAAGGGCTGCAGTTGACGTAGCTTGTAATTCGCATCGACAAAATGACATTGGTCAAAGTGGAACATGTCAATCTACAGAAACAAACCTAGTAAAGTCACAAAGCCAAATGGAAGTTGATGATGAGAAAGTGCATGACGGTAAATCATAATAAGACACAGAATATTGTTCATTTATAAACTTACTATTTTTATCCCGTTTTCAATACGATGCAAGTTTTGACATTAAAACTAAAAAAGGTTCAAGATTTAAAGGGCTTTTACATTTTTGTCACATTTGCAAAGGAGTTTTAAAAATCATCGCAGATATTGGGAAGATTACCAATTACAATGAGGCGCTGCTTATTAAAAGTGCAATCGATGAAAAACTTATGGAGGTAGGACCATCTTCAATGGATGTCGATGAAAAGAAAGGGTCTCAGGAAAATTCACAAATGACGGATGAAGCAATAAAGCTATTGGCAGCTGACATTCGCAGCAATTTTGAAACCGCTTGCAAGCATTCTCCAAATGAAAGACTTCAGTTGCTGAAAACTGCCACTTACGATGAAGCATGGATGAGTGAGTGTGAACTTTGGAGACTTTTATTGACAACCATTGCAAATGGGTAAATAAATAGACTATAAATGAGATATTGTGAATCTATAGATTTATATTTATAAGTTCATTTTCCTTGTTTAGAAAATTTACTGATGGCACTAAGCGAATGTTCGTCAAAGCATCTGATTGCATTCGTGCCGCGCTGGATTCGCACTATATTTCCCCCCTCGGGCACGCTGAAGCTATGCTACTTTTGCAGTTTTCACATTCCAGATACGCAGCTGACGTCATGGCACACACTCAACCAAGTGGTTCATACTCAACCATCAAAAGAACAATTCAAAGTCTTTCTGTAACCGAAAAAAATATCCCTGAGGGCGACATTATCATTGGATTTGACAACAACCAAGTGTATCAGCGCACATGGAGTATTCAGTACAAAGGAAAGCAAAAAAACACAGTTGTTACGTCTGTTATATTATTTCAGGCGGTCAACCCAACAAACTATCAAATGTCCGTTAAGATGCCAACAATTATAGAGGTAGATAAGGTCACGCCACATGTGCTTTTTTCTTGCTATGACAAATTTCATAGACGTGCTACTCAAGTTACAGAATATCACATTAACTTAATCCTTGAAGCAAGTATAAAGTTCATTCAAAAAAAGAAAGCTGGTTCAACCGTTCCAACTGCCAATGATTCAACCACTACCGCAGAGACACTGGGATTATCGTACGAGTTTGTGGATAAAAAGGAGAATAAATATACAGCAAATGATTTTACATGTTTGCCGTTGAATCCGGCGTCAACTGCTTCAGTCAAAGAGATTTTGGATGAAATTTTATGCATTAAAAGAAAGCAGCCAAACCGCAAATGGCTGGTTTGCTATATGGATGGCAGCCCGTACAGTTTGTGTCAAAAAATAATAAGTAACACCTTTTACTGCAGCAACTGTAAAACCGATGTAATTGATGTAAATTTGCATATGGAACAAATGCACCAATCAAAGAAGAAGACACTGATTCCAAGAAAATACGAAGGAATTATTATTAGACCCGGTACAAAAGATTTGAATAAATATGTTTTCGTACATTCAGAAATCCTAATTTATACAATTTTTAATACTTAAACATTTTATATTTGATAGGTAATGGACATGTGGAGATGCTTTTAACAAAATGTATATTAACCACTTTTTGGGAGCCATTTATTCTGCCGGTAGCATCATCCATGGGATATAACTCTGAGGCTGCACTTGGGTACTGTCGCAAAGGCAGCGATCACCACAAAAGCTGGCAGTTAATTATGTAAATATTAGGCATTATTAATGGTTGAACAATTTGAATGATAAATTTATCATATTCATTAACTGCGTTTGCAGTAAAGGTGTGGTATCTGCAGTCACATAATTCATTTTGCATTTTAGGACTGTTTTCTCGTCTCTATTGGATGAACTAATTTTGGATTATATAGAACACATGGACAAAAATGAAATAGCCTCATATGGCAATTTTAGAAGATTTTCTAACCAAAAGAAAGACGACAACAAAATGTATGCTTTGACTTGCTCATTTGTATTTGATGTCCTTGCTCCTCTGTTTGTCATGCGAAGTGCTATACGACGGGGGAATGATGATGTTGCATTGTCTGCCAGAGATTACGCAACTCGAATTTTGTTTGGTTCCGCACATCCAAAATACCATAGCCTTTTGGCCCACGATACTTACTACCTTTTATCGCTTCCTGAGGAAAAGAGAACCATTATTGCACTTGAGAGTTGTCGCACAGTCAAAAGTGAAGCTGGACAGCCATTTGACTTTATTGTAGAAGAAAAAAACAAACTTCAAAAATCATATTTACCCTCAGACGGCGCTCCAACATTTACGTAAGACATAATTAGTTTAGTTATGATAATTGCTGTGCCAAATTTCAGATTTAATTACTATGTAATTGGTTTTTGATTAAAATATTTTTCTACAATTTCAGTCAATGGAAAAATGTCTGCGACAGTATGCAGGAATTGGAGGAGGTAAAAATGAAGAAATAGCCTTGTTATTCGAATTACAACAAAATTGGTAATAATTAAAATTTTATAATATATTTTAAACATTTGCTTATTTATTGGTTTACAGATTCGAGAATTAACAACAAAACGACTAGGTATGACAATACAATCATCAGTGCAGAAGAAAAACGACTTGTCAACAGAAAAAGTTGAAACTTCAAATTATTATCGTGAGCATCTTATGCTTCAGCAAAAAACACAAGCAATAATAGTTACATCAACTGGCTACCAAATGCATCCCAAATTTGCAGATTTTTACAATCACTGTAAGAATAATCAGATATCTTATTTTCAATCGTTCATTAACGGTGAGATTCCCCATCTTCCACAACTTAACAATGCCATTTTACCCAGCAATTTGGATTCTCTAACTCAACAGCAGTTGAGCAAAGAATGCAGTAACCTATTAAAAAGCCTTGACGAACCAACGCATTCATTTTTTCGTAGCTCGTTTAAGCATTACAAAACTCTGGCAGAAATGAAAGAATTTTACTCTGCAATATTAAGACAACTTAGCTTGCAAGAGAACCTTGAAGGAGCTTTTGATTAGTAGGTAGCTTGATGTAGTTTTGTGACATTTGAACTTTTTTTATTGTTTTGGAGAAAAACACATTATGTTTACTTGTGTAAAATATTACTTTTTTCAGATTTAGAAATAAAATATAATAATTGCTTTGTTGTGTTCAAAAGACCTTTATTAGTTTGGTTTCATGAAATGACCTCCTTCATGCTGATTTAAGAGATAGTTATATTCATAACAGTAAATGCATCAAAATTTATTGATGGCGATTTTTCAACATTCGAATCGTGTATTGTAGTTTTAGTAATTAGAAAGAACTGCTGCATAAAAATAAAGTACGCTTTTACTTACGAGCGTTAATACGCATCCTTGCTCATTTTCTTTTTATGGCAACTCAAGCGTTAACAAAGAGTAATATCATCGCTCAGAATACACAAATGCAATTAAGCTAATCGTTTCTCTTCTTTTCATTAGTTTGCTTGTAACCCACGTGTGGAGAAGAATGCCTTTCTTTGTCTCATCTACAAAACTATTAAGCAAATTACTTTTTTTGCATAAAATATGGCATGTATGGAATAGCAAGATGTTGGTTTCTGCTTGGAAAAGTGACAAACTCATCCCTGCATTGCGTAGTGTCGGATTATTGAGCAGTGCAGTTTGAACTTAACTTTCAGGGCAGTTCTTATTTTGCTATTTTTCTGTTTTGTTTTCAAATTAAATAATTTTAAATTAAAATTAAATCTTTTTAACTTTTACTCACTAGTTTTTTACTACTTTTACTAATTCTGTTTTCGTATTTTGTCCTGAGTAAAATGAGTCAACTTCCATTTACGCAGAGTGAGTTGGATGAAGCCATGAGCCAAGGAACACCACCAAGTCAGGACGTTTTAATGAGATCCCAGGAATCTCCTCGAGGACGAGGTGATGGAGGTGAAGGGGTTATGGACCATCAAGTGTCGGCTTATCAAGTTGGTGAGCAACTTGAAGAACATCAAGGTGAAGATCATCAAGTTGAACCAAACCAAGTAGACGATGGACGTGAAGGACAGCAACAACAAAAGTACATATTAATAATTAAATTTGTATTGTAAATGAGTTATGCTTTAATTAATTGAACCCAAAAATACCAGTTTTGATCATTTCGTTTTTTATTACAGGAAAACCATCGCCTACATTAAAGACAGGGCTCAACGCCTAAAGAAATTCAACCGGAGAGGAAATGGAATGCTTGTCACGGTATGTGCTTTTATTACGTATGACTGTATTTTTTTATTATTGAAACGTCGTTCAAATATAGCTATAAGTGAACTTAGCATTGAATTTTCTTGTGTCACGGTTTCTAGGCTAAGGAACTTGAGATTCAGACACGCGCCAAGATTTCTATTACCATGGAGTACTCCGGGCAACGATCCAAGACAATTTTAAAATTTCCAGAGAACGATGAACAAGTTCCTGTGGACACTGCTGATGATGATTCAAATGCGTCGGCTGATGCAATGAAAACAGTTGTCAAGGAAGGATTTAAGGAAGCCTTTACCGAACTTACTCTGAAGAAACAAGGAGTGGGACTACAGATAGTTGACCATGGACAAAACAGCAGCTGTGACGAAACTGAATATGAATCGGTGCGATTGCTTACACAATTTAATGAATAACTCTAGTTATCATCACAATGATAACTAACGTATTTCAAAACGTATTTTAATTATGTTTATAGGATGCCTCAATGAATTCCCAGGACTCCTATTCCGGGGCGGCACTGCGATTTCGAACCAGGCGTAGTGAAATTCCTGGTGCTTGTTTTATATGCAAGAGCGCTACCAATGCGATTCCAGAGAGGTTTCAAACAATCGAATCTGAGCTGGTTACATGTGCTGTGAGTGCATGCATTAACCGTGCGCATTACGACTGTCTTGGGGTTCCCCAACTTGGACTCACTGATGAACTCAGAGGAAAGTGGCACTGCAACTTGCATATTGGAGTTGCGAGAAGTCAAGTGGTTCGTCATCAGGACCCATTGCTTGTTGGAGTTGCTGTTGAGCAACCGATTGCATCTACATCTGCTGGATCAACAAGCCTCTTTCAGTTTCCAGATACACAAGATAAAGTGGGAAAACGCCGGGGACGTCCACCACTTACGAGGGCACCGGAGGGTCGTGATCAACACCAGCGTGGTGAACGAGGAACTGAGTCTCAACCAAGCGGACAAACTGTGGTACGTGGCGGGAAGAGGAACCCTCCAGCAAGGGGAGGCAGGCGTTAATAGACACAACCTTATTTCACAACCTTTTTAGAAAATGTACTTTTTTGTTGTGAAATTCTGTCATTTTCTTCATATTAATGAAGCAAAAATTAAATAAAAAGTACTACGTTATTTTGGTCTTCGATGAAAGTCTAATTTTTATTTTCCACGCTTTGTGCACGGACCTTTTATCACAATGCTTCACTAGTGAAAAAAAGATATTATTACTAATAGGCACATTGGAAATTTTTTCAAATGCAACGCTTAAAGGTTTAATTGTCAGAAAACATTTAACATAACACTGTGTGTGCATTTTTTTGTCTTCTCGTTTTTCTTGTGTGCGAGTTTTTTACTTCCACCATTAAATCTGAAATGTAGTTATTTTAATCAAATGTCAAGAATAGAGAACACTACAAATTTTGCATTACTTAGTTCATTACAGTTAAATTAGCTCTATCGGCAGCATCGTCAGTGCAAAAAATGCCATAATTTGTATTGTTCATCATTTTGTTGGAAAATTGCATAAAACAATGCTCGATGAGAGAAACACCTCATACCTAATATATTTTAAGCTGATTGGATTCAATACGTGAAAAGATTTAATAATGAAAATTTTACAAGTACAAAATATTGAAATATAGGAGCCTTAATTTTTCCGTTTGTACTTATTCTCTATTGAGTGATAAAGAATTACTAATAATAAAATTTTAATGTCTTAAATTTAAATTTACTATTAGTAGCTACTCTGCTACCATTGAAATACATTTATAAAAGTTTTTAAAAATGCTTTCAAACTTTGATGAATATTTGGTTCAACTTACAAACCTTGATATTCATTTGATTCAAATAATAATCAAATAAGTAAAAACAATTTTTATGATTGCTATTGGTATCAATATAATCATATTTTCACTTTAACTATTACTTTATTTTACGAATGTAATCATTAATTGTTAAAGTCAAGGTTCATGTTTACACATAGAAATACATATTTTATCCATTTTTACACAGTAAAACGCGTAATCAGTATAAAAACTTGCATACATTCCTTGAAGGCAAAAATGCATACAACTGAAAACCCAAGTTTTGAACGCTTAAAATTGTTTCTACAAATAACTTTCCTTTCCAAGTACAAAGTTTCCTTTATCTTTATATTTCTTATATGAGCTAATTCAATGGAAGCCTTTTTATTTGCAGTACTAAAATAGTTGGATAGAATGCATAAAAATTTTTATGTATGTATTATAAATATACATATAATTGAAATTTTATGATTTTTCTCTCAATAAAATCAAGCAAATAGTTATATACATAACAGTTTATCATTAGGACATACTAAAATAACAAACGTATTAGCTCTATCACGTTTACGCTGTTGAAACAGTTTATATAAAGGTCTCAATTTCTTGGTTTATAATGTACAAATCATTTTTGATGTATTTATTGGAATTTACCATGTTTAAATAATGTTTTCATGCAAAATATTTGTTACATGTAAACATTAAAAGCAATATTTAATGTTTTATACATAATTTAGGTATGTTACATCCAAGTTCTGTTCCAAATTTAGCATTAAAAAAAGGGGGGCAGAATTCTGCCCCTATAGGGGCAGAATTCTGCCCCTCAAATTAAATATTTATTTTGGGGGCAGAATTCCGCCCCTATGGGGGCAGAATTCTGCCCCTTAAAATAGGGGCGGAATTCTGCCCCTATAGGGGCAGAATTCTGCCCCCTGATCCTAGACTGAACGTGAGATCTGGTTTATTGGAAAAAATATAATACTCATTGGATCGTTCATGATCCAGCAATAATCGAAGTTGATGTCAATCAATATGAAAATGGAGTAACCACCTTGAGTTTTAAATTTTCTAGATTATAATGTACATAAATTATTTAGAAAAAAAGACATGAGCTTTAAGCTATCATTAACGTATGAGAAAAAGCAGTTTATTCATTTACAAATTCAGAAAAATACAAAAAAAAATCAGTATCAATTATTGACCGAATTATAACCTTTTAACTCAAAGAAACATTTATTGAAGCCATAACCATGCCAGCAAAAAATGTTTGCCGATAACTTTGAGTTTAATAATTGAATACTTTACTCACAGTTTCAGTATCTCTATTATGCAGACATTGTCCCCATTAAAGTTAAGGGCCATAATTTGCACGTTTTAAAGATCTGAACTTGATCACCATCATCTACCTAATAAAGATTACAATTACATCATCACAATTGTCAAGCTTGCGCTAAAATTGTCGTACAACCAACAAAATTGGGGTTTTGTACTTTATGTCACATCAGTCATCACTCATCAGTTAATTATTTCATTTTTTTACCATCTCCAAACTTACCGTCTATTATCTACTGGAAACCTTACCTCAGATTTTTACGAGAGTATAATAATAGGTGTTGAAAATACTCAATGAATATTTAATGCATTCTTATTAATATTTGAATTATATTGCAATATTTTATTTTCAGTCTGCTGATAATACGTATTTTTCAAAAATTACTTAATAATTGTCATATAAGCAAATACGTAAAAATTCTCAATTTACCCCTAGAAGATCAACTTCTGTCGTAATTTATGAAAAATAGCAAAGCAAAAATAAAAAATGTGTTACAGAATTTTAGGTAATCTTGAGTTATAATCCTGAATTCCTAATTTTAAATGAGTTGAAATTTGCATCTTTGCATTTCGGTCAAGTTTCGCTTAAACCAGAAGTGAAAGTCGACGTAAAAGTTAAAGAAGAAATGGAGAAGAAGGTTAGGAAAAATAAAAAAAATGCTCTTACAAGACGAGATAAGCTCTGAGATAACGGCTGATTTTGGGTTATTTTGAGAACAACTAATAAAAGATTTTAAAGGCGTACTTCTTGTAATAAAAAACGTCAGCTCAATTTCAAGAATTTACATATTTATATAGAAATTAGCAGAACTATTCATTACTGCATTTATTCTATTTTTATTATTTGTTTTGCTAGTATAGTATAGAACGTTTCCATCAAGCAGACGATACATAAATTGCGTCAAAAGTGTTTATACCGACGGTTTACTTAAACAATGCAGATTAACTGTTTCGGAAGGATTTAGTTTTGAAGAGAGAATACATTGCAATCCATCTCAATCCCACTTCTAGCCAGTTTTCCACAGACACAGCTCACAAGTTTGCATCCCAAACCGTCCAGAACTTCCCAATTAGGGTTGACAAACGACATTGGTTTGGATAACTTGTACTTGAAATTTTGCTTCGTCGAGCTTAACAAAGGATTTATCAGGGTTTGACTTCTATATTTTCTACTGTTTAGGCGACAACATGACCATTTAATTGTTGGAAGGACTGTCGTTTTGAGTGCGGATGACCACCACTCTCGATAGCCCAGAAATTTGTTTCGACATCATAATTTAGTATTTACACAAATTGATATTAATTAAATTTATTTCGGAACAATGCACCGCATTTATATTTATATCGCAAACTTTTAATCTAATTGGCATTTAAACACTTGCGTTACTCTGAGAGTCAGCATTTTCGAAACAAATTCTTTTTATTGACGTCTGATAGTCTTACGGTTCCTGAACGAGAATTTCAAAAACGGTCAATAAACAACCAAGAGACATTTTCTGGTTTCAGAGATATAATTTATAAGCGTTTATTGTATATTGTTGGAAAATGCAATAATAGTTAATATAAAATTGTAAGTATGAGAGTTCATATGCTTACAATGAGGATAAATGGCTTATGTGTAGTTCGTTCTATGAGATTCAAAAGGAAACATTGCATTTAAAATAAAAGATCGGGGAGCAAGGTTCGTTTATGGTAGGCTATATTAGTTTAGTTT